>JBCEWB010130710.1:0-11232 GCA_039654565.1 Peronia peronii | reverse complement strand
CCCCCCCCCCCCCCCCCCCCCCCCCCCCCCCCCCCCCCCCCCCCCCCCCCCCCCCCCCCCCCCCCCCCAAAAAATGGGCTATGTTTATGAACATTGATTTTACAGTTGAGCACGAAGAGTGGACAAATGGGAGAGAGAAGGAGCGGAGGTGAGAGAGGGTGAGAGAGAGAGAGAGAGAGAGAGAAGGGGGGGGGGGTTATCGAATGTACTGGCACGAAGATAATAGATATGGACGTCTCAGCACCTAGCGAGGAAACAGTTTCACAGGTAAAGGTCTACATAACGTTGAGTCCGTATTTTTCATGTTCAAAAAAACAAATGAACAATATGACATCAACGCTTAAAGGTTGAGTTAAGTTCCAAATCCACAACATTATCTGCCTATGAATATTACACCATCTGCTGATCATTCTAAATCAGTTTGTCAGATGAAACCTGACCACTATTCACACTGAAATGTCGGCATTGACGCCATACGGTGTCATTATATGTGAATGTTTGATAACCTGTTGTTCTCTGTCTATTCTAGTATATGTTCATTCCCCTTTCCTACAGTGCTTACCCAACAGCCGAAATAACAATCACTGGGTTAATCCATCCCTTCATATGTCATTTCTCGTGCCGGTGTATTCGATAAATGACACCTTTAATTTATTTAAAATGATTTAAAAAATGTCTTTTTCTCTCTTTTGCTTCCGAAGTCTCGTCTATCGAATCGAATTTTACCTGTCAGGAACGCAAGCACGCTTAGGTGATAGACCTACCCTGCCAACTTAACAAACGTCTGACAGTCTTTGGGGGTAAAAATGTAACTCTTTACTTTAAATGCATAGACTATAAGCGGGATTCAAAGGCATCTTCAACTGCACCAAAAATCGGGAACTACGAAAGATAGAAAAACCAATTTGGCACTATTTCAAGGCTTGAAATGTCTTCTATCTACAATCATTAACAAAAGTTTAAAATCACCTTGTCTCTCAGCCGAATTTTCCTACTTTTTATAATCTTGCACCATTCCTTTGTGCATGATCCAATATCTCATTGCTATTGCATCACACATTATTCCGACATGATTGAGGCTCATTTTGTGAGTTTCCATTGTCATTTATTGAGCAACCATTATGATTTTTATAAAATTGATAAATATCGTCACTTTCAGAGACACAGAAACTTAAATTGCGACCCTACACATAGAGGGCTATTTAGAATGAGAAATGTGTACAGCTGTGCACAAATGCTGTGGTCAAACACCAAAATTCTGGAACTTTTACCAACAAGAAAAAAAGACGTTATCGAAAGAAACATACATTATATTACCAAGGGCGATCACTTAACAACGCACACGATTACTTTATTTAACCAGTCTTTCACCAATTCATACAAGAAATTGTACAGTACTGATGAGGAAAAGTACAAATATCTCAATTCTCTAACAGGGTCTAGCCATAGGAGCAATGAGTTTGGTCATAAATTATTTAAACCAGCTGGTAAACTCTAATTGACCGATGAAAGTAAAATCAAGTGATTGGCATTTGTTAAGCGTTACGGGGCTTGTTCAGCAATTGGCAAGAAAAAAGTAATGTTTTCCGATTTATCAACTCTGCAACAATTTGTAATGTGCAAAAGTCTCAGTAGAAGGATTCCCTCCCTCCCCCCCCCCCCCTTTTTTTTGTGGCCCATCTGCTTAAATATTTTCCTTTCACAAAAAATCACAGTGAGAGCTTGTCCGGAGACAATGGAAGCCACAAAACGAGCCTAAATCACATCCTAATTATGTATGTCGTTATAAAATTTAGATACCAGATCATTAATCTGCCATCGATGTCGTGAAAAGTAGGAAATGTGATCTGGTTGTCTTAAACTTTTTAATGATTTTAAACTTTAAGGCAGGTTAATTATCAAGAGTCAATGGCAGCACGGGTACATGGGCATAATAAATTGTGACAGTCTTTGGTAAGGAGAAAACTCTTGAAATGGATAAACTGTTACGGGGATTGCAGGCGTTTTGAATTGCAACGGGAATGAGAAAAGAAAGAAAGATCAACTGGGTATCACTTTTAAAGGTTTGAACTCTGCCCCTATCTAATGGAGTATTAACTGTCAAGGGCACATGTGAGCAGACATAGGTGTACACAATAAACTGACGAACAGTCTGTCGTGAGGCGAGAACTTGTGAAATATATCGATTGTTAGAAGGATTCATAGTCTTTTTGAATTGCATATATACCCAACTTGGCTTAAAATCTCCTCCATCTAATGCAGCATTAAAGATCAAATAGCTCAGTTCCTTAACATGCCTGAAAGTGCTGACTGTATTGAATCCCGAGACTAAAATAGACTTCTTGTTTGCTAGACAAAAATAAATGGTATGGCTCTCATAAGCTTTGTTGGAAAGGAGAAAGAGAAGAAAAAGAAGGCTCTAAAGGATGAAAGAAGGCAAAATACTTTAGCTTATTATTTTATACCGACCTCAAGCTGCACCACAGCTACTGACAACAGTACTCAACATCAAAGATATCTATAACAACTACAACCAACATCAATTAAAATACAACACAAGTAAAACAGCAACACTGACACACAAAATCTTAACTATAATTAATTTTATCAACATCACTAAAAATATTCAAGTATAATATTAACTACAATATCAACAACAACAATTATACAGCACTGATAAAGACAATAACAACAATACATGTATCATCAGCATTATCCAAAGCAACAATTAAGCTAATTCACCTCTGAATTCACGTCTGTTAGAATAGTTACCCTTGAATTTGGTAAAATAATAAAAATGTATCCAAATTTACATTAAATATGGTACATGAACTTAAGGTCTATTAAAAAAACCTGTCAGCGTGCCATTTTCTTTCAATCTTATGGGTTTCCCTATGACATTAGTTCTGACCATTCGACATGGCTTTCTGAGATTAGATTGGGAGCTTTCAAATGTCATTAGACATCTGTCGCTAGCCAAGCAGGATTAATATGATAAATGAAATTGATTCCGAACCGGAACTGGAACATTCGGAAATAGTATGAACACATATCATGGCCTGCTGTCTCCAAAACTTCCTTGATTGTATTATCTCTATGATCAGAAGCAATGTTTGTTTAACAGCGATGATGAGAAATAACAGCTGTAGGAATGGACGATGCTTCTGTGGTAAAGGAGCTTCACTTGAAGCCTTCTGCAAATAATTGTATCAAGAATCTAAACACATCTAGCACTGTCGAGTCCAGTTCCATTTCAGATTTTCATACCAGTAGAGGGCAGTTCCATGGGTAACAGACGCAACATTGAGAGGGGTAAAATTTAATTTGTATAGCTATCTTAGAAGAGAAAAGCCCAAAGTTGTGTGTCATGACTTTGATATGAATATCATTGCCTTCAAACACAATATTAAGATTTTCTTAGCTGTCAGTTAGTCTAGTTACATGTACTTGGTAGCTGGCTGATAAGACTTGTAACTGACGCAACACGGACAAAATGAGAAATGAAAACACATAGATTGCACATTCAAATCTCTGTGAATTGTGGAGGTTTTTTATTCTGACTTTTTTCCACTTTCTTGAAATCTGTCATAGAAAACAAATAATAGGCATAAAATTTCAAAACTGTTTATGAGTGGTATTTAGATAAAACAATTAGAGGTAATTGACGTAACGCATGTTGGTAACTGAAGCAACACTCTTCAAATTTGGTAACAGTAATTTTGCAGAGAAAATTATACTAAATCATATTATTAGACGTCCTAATGTGATCAACAAAATATTTACAGATTAAGATTAAATCTCTGCTACATGTTTGCAGATTTTACAGTTCATAGCAGCAGGCTCACGCACTGCCACTAGATCAGAGAATCATTGTCAGGAAAATGAGAGTTTTCCATTACAGTTCATAAGAGATTATTTTTTCTGCAATCGCTGCTTCTATCCACCTACCTTCACACTGATAAAATCCATTTTTCCTGAAAGCTGCCTAGAAACCAGGTCATTTCCATAGAACTGTTGTACAATCCTGTCAATTTCCAAAGCTTCCTTTTCTTTTCTTCTCTTTCTCTTGAATTGGGGTACAAACATGTTTGACAGTTTCTTATGCGAAGCCTACTTTTGCCTTATGGTTGCTCTCTTCACTGTTTTTTAAAGTGCCTACTTGCTTCCAAATACTGACACCTGCGGCAAAGGAGACTGTTGCTGACTACATGTCGTGGGGGTTTTGTTTTTGATCTGAAATTCTTTTTTCTGTCTTTATTTTTCTCATTGTCCCCCTTGCTTCTATTTTCAGATGATTGAGATCATTTAAGTTGCCAAATTCTCTGCTGCTTTTTGTTCTTATCTTTCATCTGTTGTCTTTTCTCCTCATGCATGCGAGCTCTTTAGTCATATCTTTTCTTTTTTCTCGAGCTGACATAGATCTAGGCCTCCTGAAAAGGCAAATGAAAATAAATTAATAGTACATGTATAACCATTTGGTAGCTTATATTATGAAAACTGTGTTGTTATAGTATGAACAACCTAGAAATCTGCATATAGTCACTCTTCAATTAACAGAGTGATACTACTCTGACTTCAAAAAATAATGCAGCTAATGCAAAATAATTAATGGAGTTGACATTCTTATTCTCAGAAATTGAACTATAAGTGTCATCTGAATAATGAACAGCACACATGGAAAGTAAAATGGCATAATAATGAGCAGTTTGAACAATATTAGTAAGATAAAACTTGTCATAGGGTCAACTGCATGTTTTTTTTATTGGTTTATTAGTTACCTTATAAATATGTTGTGTCCGTTACTATGCAAATTCTATGAAAAAGAGTTCAAATCAAATGTTTGGTATTCCGCCCTCATGAGTTACTCAATTGCTAAGAACTCAAGGTATATCATCTTCTATGATAGCAAAGGTAAACCTGGCTTTCATAAATTTCAACAGTCACAAATATAGATAACAAGTTGAATCTTGAAAGCCTCACTGTGTCACTGTCTGAATTCTTTCTGTTTAAATATGAAAATTTCTAAATACCTTCATTACGGTAACTGATTGTGGTCCCAAACAAATATTAAATGTTTTAATTTCCGCAACAAATTTTGTTGTTTTTGTATCACTGCGTTGTTTTTTTCAGCGCAACAAAAAATTGATGTATTCCTACAATCCTTTCAAACTAAACTTTTTACTAATATTCACTGCTCTGTGGAGATTTACATCCACAATTCGGATTTACAACATTGTTTTTGCCAGTGGTGACTTGATAAGATACACATCTACAAAATTAGCTACTGAAAAGTATGTCTTTTTGATAACAAATTTCAATTTCTAATAAATAAAAAGACAAACAAAAAAAAGAAAAACAAAATAATTATGCTTCACTATTTTCTCTTAAACCCTCAAATCAGTACTTATTAAGCATTTATCCTTTGTTTGATGTATAGCATGTACGATTAATGTAGACAATAAGTATCTCCACTGGCCTATTTAAAGGTAATTTATCTAGATACGGGCTTCTAGGACTTGGTACAGGCAGGATTAAATGCCTGGCATGGAAAAAATTAAGATCCACTGCTGTTGATCTGAGAATATTTCATTTGTATGGCAATAAGACACTTTTTCTGAGAAAATTTTTACCATCCATCCTGCAACAACTGCTCAAGTTCTGGACCTCAGTCTGAGAATCTGAGTCTATTTTTCATACTTTGAATAGCATTGTTGGATAACTTTTAAGAATTTGGTATTGAGGACAATTTGGGTTTCAGGAGGATAGAACTGCAATTTTCTCAAATCAATGCCAGCAGTACTGAAGATAATTAGATTTTCAAGAGTTGGAACTGGCTCCTCCACTAAGAACCAGCCCCCCACCCCCCAGAAAATTGACAGGTTGTCTTTAAAACCTTTTCTATCCAAAAAATGTTTGTTCTCCTGAGCAAAGCAGAAATTTCCGGTTGTTATAGTTATGCACATTTTGACAGAAAAATTACATCTAACTTCTGAAACAAAACATAGCCTTACTGATCTACTTATAAATGGTATAAATCATTCTTATGTCTAAATACATTTATATATACATGTTCAACTGATGCCTCTTGGTATTCCTCAGTACAAGAGATATCAGATAATTGTCCTTAAAAAGAGCATGTGGCAATAAAGTCGTTCATTCAGTAGAAAAATAACTCACCAACTGTCTAGTACTATTAAGTATTATAAACGCTTCTTTCTCAATATCACAATAGTAGTGTCAATAATTTATAACATTATCATAGAACGGCGAGACTATCTGCATTGTTCTTTGTAACATATGGTATACATTATTCAGAATTCAGAAATATATCTCTGCACATCTATAATTATCCCAAGATTGTCCAAAATATCAATCCATAACTACATGATGATTTTGGGTGGAAAGGATGGAGATAGAGAGAACTCCAACTGAAATGTCAAAACACCATTTTCACAAATGTACCAGATCTGGTAGATGCACTTTGTTCCTTTCTAAAATTATGGAATATACTGCACTGAGAACAATCACACATCATGGGTTGCTATAATGCAAGTTATGAGTCTAGCAACAATGTCAAACAGGATAAAAAAGATATATTGATTAACTTGCATGCAATGCATTTTGATTGAAAGGACAAGTTATTTCCGGCTTTCGCTCCTATTGGGATTTCACTACCACATGAATGGTTCTCTCATCACCTAAAGATTCCGAATGAATTTGTCGACATAATACAATGTAGACCTACACTCTGTAATGTCTTGTATCCTCTGTAATACTGCTTTATATAACAGAATTCACCCTTACTATATCATGGTATGCTTTCCTCTCTACTTCTGCTCTTCACTAATAGCCTTTTCATAGAAAGAACAAAAGATGTTAAACTTGTTTCATTTTACTAAACAACCATGGAAGATCCCTGCCTGTCAATTTTCCAACATTTTATCATCATCACAATCAACCCTTCCCAAGTCACATGTAAGCCTTAAGCAGGAAAAAAAAACCGCACTGAGGAAAGTCCATGGTGAGGTCCAGAACTTGAGCAGTTGTTGCAGGATGGATGGTAATTTTTGTTAAGACAATTGTCACAGAAATGTTCTGTTTCCTGATAAAGCAAGGAACAAAAGTGATAATGAAGACAGCATTGCAGATTCTATCATGTCAGTTACAAGCCAAACAATCAAGAATCATATTATCTGCATCTAGAACACAATTTGAAAATGTAATTTAAATATTTTTGGGGTGATGTGAACAAAATAATACTTAGTTTTACCTGTGAGACACCATATGTATGATGCATTACTTTACTCCTTCTGTAATTTTCTTAACCATATTATTGATTAATTCTATATACATGTTTGTTACTTGAGCTGATGAGCTCTGTTTAAAAACCTTTGGTTTTCTGTATTGCTTTGAACTTAAAAAATGGGAAGCTTTTGCGGAAATTTTTCTTGCATGCCATGTTTTAACGAAATGTCTCAATTGACAGATTTTATTTTTTTATGCTGCAGAAACCAGATTATAAATCTCTGTTATGTGTGGAACAGCAGACATGGCATAATTTGGAAGTAGCAGATATTCAGGCAATGCAATATAATTATTACTCCAAAAGAAAAAACATGTGCTGATTATTTGAGAGCATCTTCCAACCCTTTCAGCAAATTTTCATTGAGGTGAAACATATGCCGATCCAAAAAGAAAAACTACACATATGGAATGTTTTACAAGATACTGACATAAAATTGTAAAGAAAAGAACATTCCACCCAACAATTTATTTAATTTCAGGTGGAAGATTTCATTCCTGGATGATATAGTACCTATGCTTTGAAATACATTGTCAACATTGACTTGACACAATCCAATTTGTCCTCTTCATAATATCTGGTACATCTACTATCAAAAGTTTTTTTATATTTTTGTTAATTTTTTTACTGTTTTTCAATCACAGTTATGGCGACGTGTGTAAAAATTGAAAAAAAAAAAAAAAACAGAAGATAAAAGGGCTTACATAGTCTGGATAAAGCAAAACCAAACAAACAAACAAACAAACAAACTGAGAATGAAAAGGCAAAGCCCATAAAAGAAGATAAAGAATAACGACTGAGGTGTTACAAGACCATGAGGGAAGCATTAGCATCGGAGAGCGTAAGATCTCCAACCTTCATTTCGCTGACGATATTGATGCCCTGACTGGTAGTGAACATGAACTTGCCCAACTCGTTTGCAAAATTGACGGTACCTCGAAGTTATTTGGGATGGAAATTAGTGCTGAGAAGACAAAGCTGATGACTAACAATGCATCAAGATCAGCACCCAAAATAACACTAAGCAGAGGAGAACAATTAGAAACCGCCAATAAATTTAAGTATCTGGGATCTGTAATAAGTGAGCAAGGGTCGAAACTGGAAATCATATCTAAAATCATATATCAATAGCGTCACTTGCTAAACTAAAACCACTGATGTCAAGCAAATCAATTTCGCAGACATCAGAGGTAAAACTGACCTGAGCACTTGCTCACTCTACATTTCTATATGGATGTGGAGCATGAACGCTGAACAAAGATCTAGAGAAGCGAATTCAGGCATTTGAGATGAGACGCTACCGAAAAATTTTGAATGTCAGCTACAAAGACCATGTGGCCAACAGTGCCATTAGAGACCGCATAACTAACACCACTGGTCCACACTTATTGCTTCGTCAATCGCCCGTAGTCTGTAGAAGGAACTCGACTGGTTTGGCCACAATGTAAGACAGAGTGGTTTGACGAAGGTGATCCTCCAAGGCACAGTAAATGGTGCAAGGAAGATTGGCAAGCAGAAACGGAAGTGGGAAAATCACATCACTGAACGGACCGGACTGTCATTTGAAGCCTGCATAAGAATACGGAGTGTTGAGAGGAATGGCAAAAGATAGCTTGGTGTTCATTGGCAGTGCCCCTACAGTCCAACGGGACGACAGGCTAGTGAGTGAGTGTAACTGATATAACTAGAGGGATCTTTTTTTTATTGATTAATTTGGTAGCAGGATCTTTGAAACTGGTTGGAGGATTCCTGAATTATTTTCATCTTTTTTCAGTTTTGTGGGTCTTTTCCTGAAGAAGGCTAAGTGCAGAGACACACAAAATCAATGCTAAGCTATTGAAATAACAAAATATTAGAGGAGAGAATTCGTGAGGTTTTTTTGTTTGTTTTTTTTTCAATTTGATTGTTGTGAAACATTTTGAGTTATAGCAGGTCAAAAATTGCCTGAATAATTTTTTGTTCACTTCACAAATTTCCACACTTCGTGAATTTGATAATAATTTTTTTTTTAAATTTGTCAATATTTTATTTATTGAATGATTTTTAAAAATTTGCATTTTTTTTTTTTTTTGGTAGGACAAAGAGCTCTCTGAGCACAGCAACAAAATGCTGGAACTGAAATCACTGCCAAACATGGGTGATTTCAAAAAGCCAACAGAGGCCATTTTTTTCCCCCAGTAATAATATACGTATACATGTAATATGTTTCATCTGTTACGGCATGACATAATACATCACAAATAAAGAAAAAATTCATAAAATATATCTCAAAGACTGCAAATTTCCTCTTAAGACATGATCAAGGGTGGATAACTTTAGATCATCAATGAATCAGAAATACGAGAAATATGGATGCATTACTCCATCTGAGAAGAAACACAAGAAAAGAAAAAAGACAATCATAGCATAATCAAGAAATCTCTTGTACATACATGATAATTGCACAGGCAAATCAGATCTTTTCTACTTGTCATTACTGCCTCTCTGCGTCGTGAGTTATAAATTTATAATCTATGTTGAAAGGTCAAACGTCGTATGAAAAGTAATATTCATCTGCTTTGTTGGCATCTCCAGCCCAGTCTCTGTGCTAGCAAATTCACCTAAAGATTTTAGTGGACAGCCGATCTGATTTGTTTGTATTAAATCTGCATGGAAATGTATCTAGCGATATGAATGACACAACTAGATCAAAGGAATGGGGTGAGGTGACCAAATGACAAGTGGCTTTACAAAGACAAAGGACGGCCTCACATGAAATTTTGATTACCCACCCCATCCTGCGTGGCACAAATCTGCCATACCTTGTTAGTTTGTATTGTTGGCACAAACTCATTCCAGTTTTGTGTATGAGAGGATGAGTTTATAGGAAGGAGGAAACCAACCCATGCTCAGAGCTTTCACCAGGAGACTTTAGTTAAATTCTCCAGTTGTAACTGTGCTGTCAGGACATTCTATTGAAAAACAATAATAAAACCCACAAAACTTGAAGGAGCTCTAAAATAGACTTGAAAACAAAATCATAATAAAATTTTAAAGAAGCAGTACCCTGTTTGATTCTTAACTCAGTGATGCATCAGTGTGGTTAGATACTTGTAATTTTTATTTATTGTAGCAACTAACAAACAAATACTGAACAGCGTTTACAGGAAAATTTCAAAATTGAGATCAAGAGCTGACCTCCACATCCTCATCTTTGTAATGTGTGCACATTTGTCTTTTTATCTTATTTAGGGCCCTATGCATCTAAATGTCTTCACAAATTCAATAGCTCTGAAAAGTCAATTCTGTCTTTTTTTTTTTTTTAATTTCCTTCTTCCAGATCTGCAGTGCTGCAACAATGCAATTAAATTCAAAAGATTCATTGTGCAGAATGATTGGGCTAATATTAACACACGTACTGGAGATAATGATATGATCAAATCAGGTGCTAATCAAATCAGGGTATTCACAAAAATCACAATTTTTTTGACAGTGAGTGATTTTTCAACACATTTTGGGGGGGAGCACACAAAATCATTCTATGTCCACTTAAATATGTGTGTCAGATGAAATATACTGAATAAAATTCCAACAATTGTAATTTAGGATTAATGAGGATTAACAAAACTGATTGGCCATTTTCTTGCTACATTCAGCTGCAGCAGCAGGTCATCCCCATTCTCTTTGACTGCCAATATCTTCATTTTTACTCAAGGCAAAACAAGGATTTTTTCATCAATATACATGTAGAAGGGAAAATGAAAAAGCTTTAATGGGATGCCAATAACCATATAAGATATATGTTCAAAAATTGACTAGAACCTGATTTTATTACAGTCGAATCCGCTTAAATCGAATTTGCCAGGACCAACTTAATGGGTTCGATTAAAGAGAGTTCGTCTTACCATTTTTTAACGGGGGGGGGGGGGGGGGGGGGGGCACTTTCCAAA
>JBCEWB010130700.1:0-11232 GCA_039654565.1 Peronia peronii | reverse complement strand
TCTTTAAACTGCAATATCTCTGGCTAGAATAAAGCTGGCTCAGAACTTTTTTCACCACCTGAAAGAGTATGAAATAAACTTTCACGTGATTCCAAAAACCCCATATGGTAAAAAATCGACATACGTCTCATTTTGACTGGCTGCAAGACATATTGTTTTTTCCTCTCCATATGGAGGTAATATTTTTCCATGATAACAGGCTTGTCAGTTTTGAGAACAATTCAATCAGAGTTTCCTTCTCAATTTATCATATAGCTCATGTGAATAACACTTGTCTGAAAGCAAGGTAGAATCAGTTTATCTTTTTCAACTACACAGAGAAAAATGTTAAACCAGCAGATTATCAAATATACCGGCAGTCGGTAAATGTAAATCTCTACATCAATTTTAATCTATAAATTATCACTCCTACCACTTAGCAAATAAAATATGTATATTAACAAACAAAACTATTTGTTTCAGCAGATTTACTTATTCTTCTGGAAATTTCACCTCTGTTTATCATTTACTGTTGAAAAAAAAAAAAAGGCAATGACATCTAAATTTCATTTCAGATTATGACATAATACAAAGAAAATACAACCACAAATAGATATCTCTAGAAAATTATTTGTGCAATAAGGATCAATTATCTGTTTACTTAGAAAAAAAAAATAACAAAGAATAAATAATCTGAACAAAACAAAGACTGACATTGGAAAGAAAGATAACAGACTAGCTGCTGTTGAAGGATTAATCCAATAAAATTTCCTGACACTGGTAAAAATATGAGGGAATACATCCTCTTTACCTGACTAAGAGCGGCCACTGAGAGAAATTAAATGAGAGGTGATATGCATCAAACTGCTGAAGAAAAAAAACAATATCTATTTTGGAGAAAAACACAGTGATCTCATTGACATGGCTTCAATCATCTTACAACATAAAAACTAATCATCACAGAATTTTGTGTTTCTCCTCACACTATCAGAACTATAAACATAGCAGTTTGGGAGACATTAAATACAAAACTGCCCAAAATGCATTCTGCTAAAACTGTTCTAAATTGAGAGACGGACAATGTCTCATAACACCTAAACAATTCCAATTTCTTGTGTCAAAAGTACTTTCACAAATTTCTATATGATATAAATTTGATTTTAAAGTATATCTGATTTTCAAAATGTGAAAAATTTTGCTGAAACAACACCTAAAACAGAAGAAAAAATGAAAAACAAGAGATCTGTTAACAGTTCCTCAATTTTCATGATAAGAGTCATATCACAGAACTTTAGTCTCAATGATTCATTTTAATAACAACAGAAATGATTCATGAGCAGATCTACAACAAATCATTCCCACAATTCTGCCCCCCCCCTCCAGAAAATGATGATGAAAACAACTGATATCATCTTAATGATAAATAGTTTAAAACTGACTTTTTTAAAACAGAAGAAATTGTCATCCACATCTAAATGTTTTGTTTTTTTTTCTCTTGATGGGTAGGAATGAGAAGCTGCATAAATTTTAATTAGCTCTCTGGAAAGTGAGCAATCGATTTTAATACTGGCAACTGATCTAGTTGTAACTATGACTGTATAGGTAAGAAATATAATTATAAATAAAATATCTGCATCAAGGCACATTACTGACTGAGATTAGAAATACATGGAAAATTAATATGTTGTTCTGGTAGAATTAAATCAACTACAAAACCGACAATTTTCATCCAGTATACTAAGGTCATAATTCTGCTCTCTCAAATCAAATATCGCATAAAAATGAACACTTCTAAACAAATAATCACCTTAATATCACAGTAATTCCATCCCAGAAATTACAAATAACATGGGAAAAAGAACTGGGCGTCCAATAACTAGTCAATGTTTGAATAAAGAAATAATTAGAATAACTCAAAATCAACCCCTAATGTCCACACCTTCATCTTTGACCAAGAGCTGTGTGAGTAACATCTCAAGCCTGAGACTGAGACCTGAGATTTTGATACACCGTGAGACAGTGACGGCTGATGACATTTACCACTATCTGTGCGTGACATGTCATGTGATCAGGTCGAATATGTCAAGATGTCAAAGGATTTTGTTGAGAAATCAAATTTATCATTGATCTTGGGATCAAATAAGTTAACTATGAATGCGAAAAACTCAACACATAAGTATAACTAAATAAATTTTTTCACCAAAGTAAAGTACACCTGCTGACACCAACAATTCTCTATAAAAAAAAATTTCACATCCAACATAGTTCAGTAAGTCATGCCGCATATTTTTATGACAAGCAAACTATCACCAGGCTCTTAATATCAATTTTTCACCAACAGATGTCACAATTTGTCTATGGTGGAGTTTTAAAATGGCCATATAGATTTAAATTCAACAATCATCTCTGCTTAGAGACACTGAAACTGATATTAACAGTCACTCTAGTTTCTAGCTCTCATCTACTACATGATCATATTATATTGCCCAACGATAATGAATCTGATGACAAATTTTCATGTAGAAAGTTACTGGCTACAGCAGAAAGTGTAATGAGTGCAATTTACTGTGGTGACAAAAATTATTTAGGTATAGTCCTTCTGTCCAAAACATTCACATTCAAAGTCAATTTCTAAAAGCCCAAAATCAACAAAATCTTGATTTTCTTAATCTAGCCCTCTTCAACACCTGGTTCATTTCACTCAGCCACACAGGGGGTACTGATTTTTTTTTTTTTTTTTTTTTTTTTTAAGTATTTTCAAACAATAGTTACAGATTAAGAGTGCAAGCAGTATTATAGATAAATTACCTGATTTCAAAGAGTATTAAAGTTGAAAAAGTTTGTGACAGATCACTTCTAGAACAAACAGAAACGTGCCATCTGCTCCCTATGTACTGTCAATAGCAAATCAATTAATGTCATCAAAACTGTCCAAGTCTCCAACATCTAAGCAATTGTGACTGTGAGGTATATCTCTCCTGAAGAACACCAGAGTACCAATAGTAATGACACAGTGAAGGAAAAAAGTTTTGTTTCATTCCAAAACTGCTTCTACTACTATGACTCTGCTTGTTCTTCAGATAACTGAAGTGGTCTATATTTAAGACTAGTTGTCCTCTCCTGCTCCTATAATACAGGACTTTCCTAACTCAAATTACCTGTGATTGATTAGATTGGCCTAGTGCAGTATCTGCAGGTGAAAGGCAGTGTAACTATTCTGATCTGATTTTTTTTCAAAAATAATTAGGAATAACATGTTGTTATGTGTGATCTAGTAATAGATACAACTCTGGGATCCTGCTGAAAACAAGTAAAAAAAAAAAAAAAGGCATATAGCCAAAACCCTGAGCATGACATTAACTGTTCATCTCAGTCTTATGTAATTCTCTTAGAGCTGCTGATAGAATTCAACAATAATGCTGAGTATTGATGAATGTGCTGGAAAGAATGGAAATGCATTAAATATATGTGGATAAAATAAAAAAAAAAAAAATACTGACATTGAGTCAATTTGACTCACAAGTTATGCAAATTATTAATAAAATAATGGTTCTATATGGTGGTGTCTAATGTTATATGGCTATTCTCACAAATTATGTGCCTTACCAGAACATGATAATATCGAACGGTAGAGAAGGAATGTAATGTAATGTTACTATGATAACAATTCAATTTCACTTAAAATATGACATATAAGATGTTTAGTCAAGTAACATTGCAAATCATATGTACACAGCTTAACACTGGAGGAAAAACAACTCTACTTTTATTTCACTAATGTCAAAACTATTTGATTCTTGCTTGTATATGTTTGTTTCTTTAATGATCAGTTTAGAAATCTGAGGAATTATTTTTAGTATTAAACAATAGTAATGATGATTTTCCTGCAAAACCACAGATCAGGTTTGATTGTGCAGTTTTTCGCAAAAAATGTGATATTAGTAAAGAAGAATAAGTGGTTGTGCTGTATTTTAGACGTTATCATGGTCATTCCACAATCTCGTCAGTCATTTTTTTTTTAGGTTCTGAGTTATGGTACTAGTTTTAATCACCAAAATAAGACATTTAACAGTTGTCAGTTTGTTTCGATAACTCATGCTACTTTTAAAGCCAAAATCTACATCTGGTTAAATCACAGTTTTGACTTTGCACAAAAATGGTTTTGGCGCATTTTCTCAGAACAGCTATCACTGACTGTGCAATGACTGTGACGATATGCTCTTTGATCTCAGTCAGAAAACCATAGTCTTTATTACTGTGTAGATGAAGAGGCAGTCAATGTACTGCGGATTGCCAGGTCCTGTGATAGATGGTCATTATCAGGAAGATGGGAACCAGTTCTGAGCTCGATGAAGTGCCACTTCCCATTGATGATACAATGTCTTGATTCTCGCCCAGTTGTGCTGAGGCTCAAACTGCTCGTCACATTTCCGCAGGTTCCGCAACTCATCCTTACTCTTCCACACACCTGGGAACATTCAAACTATTGGTCAGCACCCACTGAGAGCTCAGAATGACATAAGGTGATAATGAACTAAAAATAATTTGAGGGCTGGGAGAGATTATTTCCAACCATTAACTACATGACTGTCTAAACAATGGCAGTTTAAGTTTAACCCGAGCAGCTCTGACAGTCTGTAAATTAATTGTCTTGTGCCTTCCACATACCAGCAACATCCAACTACTGGTCAGCAGCCAGCAAAGAGGTCAGAGTGACCCACTGAACTACGACCACTTGAAGTCTAAGAGATGTTCCAACTGTAAGACCATGATAGTTCATATTTTCCAATATCAGCCCTACAAATGGATCGTCCTTGTGTCTAGGCCCATAAAAAAAATCCATCAAATTCTTACACAAAAACATTAATAAAATCACCTTAGGGGTGCTGCCAATACTAAAATGATCTTTCTACTACCTTTTGCTCAAAAAATTATTTGACTGTCCACGATATTTAAATTCGGAACTCATTTGCAAAGCTCATGCTAGCTCCAGTCCTTATTTACGCCAGAGGGTCCTTTTTGATATTCCCAATATACTGAGAGAACAGCTGGGTCAATTAATGGTGAATCAAGACTCCGTCTCGTTACATTCTATCATAGAATATCTTGGTCTTGCACTACTTGTAGGACAATTCATATCCAAAGTACATATATAGTTAGCGATCTTTGAGCAGACCAGCCTTTCTACACTTCCTAGAACACAGTGAACACTGACAAAGTCCATCTCACCTGAGGCCAATCCTGCCAGATATGCTGCTCCCAGACAGGACATGTCCCCATGTGGACTGCGGTCAATGCTCTGACCAACTAGGTCACTCATCATCTGGACCAGGAAGTCATTGCTGGTCACACCACCATCAACCCTGACAACAAGACAGAGATGTCATTAGACAAGATAAATGTCACGAAGCTATGAAAAATTGTTCACATCACTAACAGGTTTGCTATTTGCCGTTTTTCTTGGATACCTAAGAATAGATATTATCCATTCCTGTCATCGACAGTTGTTCCACTTACATTACTAGTAATCCTTTTGACTGTAAAGTGGATTTCCCCATTCTCCCATTTTCGCTGGCTGACTATGAATAATAAATCTTATGGTTTTCATGATGCCTTTACAGAACACATTAAAAAATAATTGACCTAGGCAGGGAACAGCAAATAGGGGAAAATTACTTGATACAAAAAAGATTTAATGTTCGGCACCACACTGTGAGATTAGCTGAAGACTGGGTCATTTGGAGCAAGATTGTCAGGATGTCATCGGTCATGTTAACACAACTGCCCACCTGTTATGGGAGTTGAAATCTAATGAAATGATAGAAGTAAAAGAGTCAAGGCTATGAATGTCAGTAAATACATGTCAACCAAGATAAATTGTCACAAACTGCAAAAAAATGGCAATAAGAATGTCAACAGCACTACAATGAACTGTCATGTCACAAAGATGAAAACTGATATCTGGTGAGCAATTTCAGCACATTATTCTACAGATACTAAAAAATCCATGGACAAAGTAATAACAAAATATTTTATAAATGCAAGAACTGAAAGAATATCATTCCAAAAAAAATTGAGAACCAGCTTTATGCACTCTCTGCTTTATTCCTCTGTCTCTTTGCAACCACTTTGACTAACACACACCTGACGTGTGACAGTGGGATCTTTGTCTCAGTCAGTGCTGTCTCGTACAAAGCCTTGAATCTGAAGGCCAAGGACTCCAGCATTGCTCGTACGATGTGAGCCTTGGTGGTTGTTGGGTTCATACCAAACATGGCTGTGACAGCTTTGTCGTCGTTGTAAGGAGCTTGAAGCCCACTGAAGGCAGGGATGAAAAACACCCCACCAGAGTCTGCAAAGGAGAAGATTTGACAACTGAGCCATAGTTTCAAGATCCTCAGTTGTCTGAAAAAAACTGGAATATTTTTTTGGACAACAGTCTGGAAACTGGACAAAAATTTTGAGATACTAAATTTTGGTTTCATCCTTGACTTCTGAGATTACATTGTTGTAGTATAATTTTCAGAATTGTGTGAATTTCTTTTTTTCCGCTGGACCATTCCAGTATTTGCTCAGAGAAAATTCAACAAACATCTAAATAATATGAATACTGAAAAAACCCACCAAAGTCACTGATACTAACCCTCTCATGACAAGTTAAGCATGTATGCCTTACAGATGGGAAGCAATGGTGTCTTGCACCAATGGTTTTAACCAAAAAAGAAGAAAAGAAAAGCAGAATATGACATCCCCTCGCATCAAGCTACAGCTTCTATTTGCAGCTCATCTCCAAACAAAATGGAGGGCTTACCTGGCACAGAATAGGCAAGGGCAGAGCTCTCAGCTGTGTCTTCCATTAGTCCTGCAAGTTTCAGTGTCACAACAGTAAGACAAGGAACAGGAAAATAAACAGCAAAATAGTGCACTTACAGGGGAGACAGAACAAAAACTGGAGGAGAGCAAGCTGTTTAAATTTAGCTTTTAAAGCAACGACAGACTGTTTAACATTATACTTTGTATCACCAGGTGAGGTGAGTTAGATGAGCCAAGTGTGCTTTGTTGAGAGCATTAGATTTTACTGACTGAGATCACAGAGGATAAATTTAAAGGTGAACATCTTGCAAACAGAAGAGGTGTATCTAAATCATTTTTTCACCAGTCAAGTAAACTCATTGCTCTTTCCACTGGCATCGGTAACTCTTCCCATGAAAAATTTGGCATTCAATTCACTCTACACAGCTGAACTGCATTTAAATCATACACAATTACGTCATCAACAAAGTTGCAACAGCACCATGACAGTCCTGGATACAAGAAATAAAATGGAGAGGTAACTGAAGCAAACTATTACAACTAAAACCACGGTATCACTATTTATGTGAATTTTGATAACTAATGCATAAATTTCATAATTTCCATCTAGCCTATCAAATTTTACAAAAGACTGATTTGTAATGACATAATGTCATTCAACAACTAAAAATAATGCCTCATTAAATTCATGTGCCATGTAAAATTAATTTTAATACGTATGGACAAAATGGTTCTCGGAGATTACCACATACCAATTTTCTTTGCCCACTCGAGGATGATGCCTGTGTCGGAGGAGTTGCCCTCTGCCAGAAAGACGAGTTCATCCCCAATCTTCCATCCAATGATGGGATATAACCCTGCAAAAACAGATCATGTTCAGTTAAGATCAAATTTTTCCAGAATACATTTTATCATCTCAATATCCTACATATCATACTCCCACGCTTCTTGTTCACGAGGAAAGATACTATAAATATTACTTCATTGTTCTGGTATGTAAAAATATTAAAACAATCTAGAATTTACTACAATTTTTAAACAGTGCATTTACATTGTTTATGATACAAACTCTTGGAAATTTCCAATAGCAAACACTACAATAAGCATTTATCATTTTCTTGTTGAAATAAAACATTCATTCATCCACAGGTGTTTCATTTCTTTTCAATCTTACATTTTCTTTGCCTCTCCCCATATCCTGCCCAATGCAGAATTCTTGCACAAATTATTTCACTCCAGCCAGTCTGTACCCAGTCCAGACATTTTATTTTGATTCTGTGGAATTATGGCCCTGGCTTGCAAGAATATTTTGTGCATAACTTGACCTGACCACAATTTAAAACATCAGAACAATTTGTAAATCATGTTATTAGAGCAGATGCTTTTGGAGGGGATGGGGGGGGGGGGGGGGGATATGACATCAATTTTATTGGTAGGGCTAATGAAGATACCTCTATTTAGTCGCTCACTTCTCTAGCTAATATTGCATCCAGTGATGCCAACAGATGACTGATGAAGCTATCTTATGTTCTCACATGTACCAAATTAGTGCAAGATGGTGGTTAACAATTATAAGAACAAATCATTTTATTCAGAGATCAGAAGGGACAAAGCCTGGCATAGAGGGGAAGTAGAATTCACAAAATGCACATGCTCAGAGAAGAGAATGTATTGAGAAAACTGGAAACCCAAAAGGCAACAGACTGACATCTTGATGTAACAAAGCCACATAAGGTTAGTGAAAGGAACAAATGCCAAAGTTAAAACACCTACCTGCGATTGAAGCGTGTGGTTTGCTGCCAGTGTTCAGATCAAGAAATGTCCCAGTGCCCATCGTGCACTTCACATCTCCCACATCAAAGCAACAGTGACCAAACATGGAGCCTTGCTGATCTGCCACCTGCAATATAATATGATTTCAGCAAAATCAAAACAAGCCGTAACTCACAGATTATGTCAGATATAATATGTATGATAGGTTTAAGAAGCACTTCCAATAGTCCTACTAAAATAGGAATATTTCAGAGCAGATCACACTTCATTAGCCAAATAAAAATGAAATATGAGAATCAATATTCAAGAGCAATATAATGGAATTTTTCACAATTCAGAGTGTGGGGGCACATTCGGAATTATCCTGTGAGAGTATGAAATATCAAATCATCCTCTAAAACATATTCTCTTAAGTGCTTTGCAGAGTATCTATCTTTACACACATATAGCTTTGCAGTGAAAAGGAATATTGTTATAATTTTTGCACTTTTTGGAAGAAGCAATATACCTATAATGTCAATTCATTATGAATCAACCTTCAACAGAATTTGGCAGAAATCACTGAGGAGATAATGACATGGCATTTCCTCAAGCAAGTCCCACAAATACATTATTTTTTGGCCTTTGATTTTCAGGCGGATCCCTCTATTACAATTTATCTTTGTTCATGTAAAATTGACAAACAATTTAAAAATGAAGGTCCTGTTTTAATATGTCAATGACTCTAAGAAGTAATAAAAAAAAATACATCTCCTCCTAAGTAAATGGGACATAAACACCTAAGACAGCCTCCCAGATTTTACTTACAACAGCAGTAATGGGCACTGCAAAGCCCAACACATTCGGGTCTGTTGTGCCAAAATACCCACTGGACAAAAAGAAAGAAGGGAATTTGATTATGCTGAGCACTGACAGTGTGATAATCAGTCAATAAATGCTTCACTAACACATTTTTATTAAAGTAGATTTATTTTGCTGGTAATGAAAATACATTTGTGAGAGATGATTTAAAATCATATTTATTCTTGATGTTCATACAATCCTTTTTTTTTATTATTTTATATAATTTATCTATTCTTTTTGCAAAAACAATTCAAGATCAAAGTCTTCATCCATGATCTTACCATTATTAATTTTAGGGTAACCTTTGTCAAAATTAGTATATGTATGAGAACTGCTCTTATCATATTCCATCCCATGAAACGATTAACTATATTAGATGAGCCCTATTCTAAGAAACTGACAGTAAGTCCATCTAAAGTCTCTGGTAGTGGCAGTCAAATTCATGGACTGAGCTTATCTTCAGTACATTGGAATTCCAACAAAAACCTGAAAACAAACTGCCACTGCAAAATTCTGCTGTGAAGGAATCAAGTCTCACTCACTTACAGAACCTCAGAAACGGTACAGAATTTTTCATAATTTTAAAGTTGTTCATCAGTCTGTTGAGATTATCAGTAGCCTGTAGACACATTTTTATTTTGGAATATACTTTCCATCGTCATAAGAGTCAGAAGTAACCGAGCAGTCAATGCATGTTTACTGTGAGTTAACAGATGGCTATTTTAAGACTCTCTATTGATCAATTACTTGATAACGGAATATTATTTGGCTAAAGCTAAAACTTTTGTTTTTATGTATATTTGATTTAATAACGTATGACCTAAATATCAATAAATTTATCACTGAGACTAAAAAGAAAATGTTCTGACAGCCTCTGACTCACCCTGTAGATTGTAACTATAGCTTGCTGTAATACAGTGTATGCCCTATATTGTTCTCTCTCTAAAACCCTGGGGTTTTTTTGATAACATGAACCATGTAATTGCAAACACTTACCTTGTGTCGTTGATGTGAGGAAATATTGACATGGGAATGTTTAGGAGACCACAGACTATGGTGCTCCATTCCATCTGAAAAGATTACAGAAAAAGTTAGACAAATCTGTACAGTATATATGACTTTTCTCTATCGCAACTAATGGTTTGAAACAGTAGCTTTCGCTAAAATTAAAGGATTTGATTGTAATATGGAAGATGACAGGGATAGGATGGCAGATCCTCAAAGCCATGAATTTGGAAAGAATGACACAGTAATACATTTTCAATGGCAGGTATGAGATAAATCATTATCACAATTACAAAGTATAAGAGTCACACAGTTAAAATTGAAGTGTAAAGTGTTTGTCTCTTTACCTTTTTATGTTTCTTTCATGCATGTTTAGGCAATTACCAGCAGTTGCCTACTTTACAATCCAATATATTCAGAAAATTCTACCCTGATATAAAATTGAATGACTGATCCTATTTGTAACGAATCATGATAGTGCATGAGGTGGATATGCGAGTGTGTTGTGAGTGATGTTCAGTTGATCGTAATTGTGTGCTAGGCCCATGCAAGTGTGCGGTGTGCAGCGAAGATCGCGTGAAGCTTTGGGAAGACCCTACACGAGTCTAATTAGATCTCGTGTGTATGAGGTATATCACGTATGCCGGCACCAGCACATTCGACACAGTCTGAGTAGCTCAGATTGGGATAGTATATATTTGAGGGCTTGGCCGGAGAGTGAAGAGGAGGACAAGTGTACTGCGAAGAGGACAAGTGTACTGCAGTGAGAGAAGTGGAATGCAGTGAGAGCTGTGTGCATCGGAGCTAGACAGCTGCCCT
>JBCEWB010130688.1:0-26941 GCA_039654565.1 Peronia peronii | reverse complement strand
ATCTATCTATCTATCTATCTATCTATCTATCTATCTATCTATCTATCTATCTATCTATCTATCTATCTATCCTCTCTGCTTGTCTGTGTGTGATTCTGTTTGTAAATATTATTATATTCCAATTGTCTATTCAGAGAGGGGCAGACTGATAGCTCGTTAAAGAAGAAGGGAGGATGAACCGAGACATCGGACAAAAAAAGGACTAGTGTGGGAAGTGTAGATAATAATATCATTCTTAACATTGATGGTCAAACAGAAAAATTGTGTTAAATTATGGAAGAACAGGCAGCTGGCTGCCATTTTTCTCTTTGATCTTAAATTTGAACCTTGCAGGCAAATATATTTGTGTCATAGCTATACTGTAGAGAATTCTAACAGTCAACCTCACAGACCAGAAACAGTGCACTGATTAAAAGACACAATTACCGTCTTCCACCATGAATGTAATTTTAATAGGAAAGTCAGCACAAAGAAAGTACAAAACTGGTGACTTCTAACAGTCCTTCGTTTTTTCTTCTTCTCCCCTTTCCTGTCCCATCATCCCTCGCAGACTCTCTCAATCTCGGAGGCTCTGACAGGGATAACCAACTTCTTAAACTCAAATCATACATAATATGTAATATTATGTGATCCATAACACATACCATAAATAGACCTGACGCGCGCGCTGCTGCTAACAAATTCGATAGGCCGAATTAAGTGAGGCGTAGACCATTTTCGGGTTGGACGTGACTGGACGCCGTGAAGAAAGGGGGATAGTAAAAAAAAAAAAAACTAGTAATCGGGATCGCTAGGAAATTTAGGCCCAAGGCTATTGGCTGTGAGTCAAGACTTAATCAATTAAAAGCTCATACCCTCCCCAAATAATAACAGTTGTGTAAAAGATAGAAACAACTAACAGTAGTATAAATGATAAAAATGACAATGAATGGTAACAGTTGATACGAACAGGGAATTAAAGAAGGACTTACTTATACATTAGGTCTGGTGCTAAAAAGACGCGCCGTTAAACTTAAATGAAAAGAAGAGAGAAAAGAATTTAAAAAAAAAAGGAGGAGGAGGAGAGACCGAAAACAAAAGAAAAGAAACAGAAGAAAATCAAAGTAAACTGAGTTAAGCCAGTTAAAAATAAGTAAATAGAAAACAAAAGAGATGCTGTTGTAAAAATTATAAAACATGAAGAAATAAAAAAAATGGACATAGGGACACTTCAGAATGTACAAACTCTTTACAAGAATTGGGTACTCACAGTTAACGACCACTATCCAATCTAATTAATTTGAACATACCCTCCTACCATAATTGGGCCCCTATCTCTAGATCGTCTAGGCCTAGCTCATAAGTCTAAGACTGATGTGTTAATTAAAACTGTGGAAATATTTGAATCTCACAGCCTCAGACTAGATTATATTACAGTAAAGAAGACTGGACTGGTTACGATCATTTGAGTAGGCTGGGCTCGGCGTGTTCCCACCTCTTTTTTTTTTAAATCGTTTGTGTTTTCTTTCTTCCTTCTAATTTTCTTGTCTTCCTTCTTTCAAATGATTCACTAATTAACATCGAGCCTAATGTATGATGCATTTCAATAGGCCTCCTTTTAGTCCCCTTTTCGGATCAACTGTTACCATTTATTTTCACTATTTTTTCCCTCCCTAATATAATCATCAACACTACATACTACCTTTACTATTAGGAGGACATTTACATCTAGGTAAAATAGGCTTTAAAATTATTAAGTCTGTCGCTCACAGCCAAGAGTTTCAGTCCTAAATTTCTACCCTTCCTTATTCCTACTCTATATGCGCTTTTTCTCTGAGTCAAGTGTGGTCCTATCCGAAAATGGACGCTCTGTTCAATTGGGGCTGGAAGTTGCATGGCGAGTCAGGTTTGTTTATAGTATGTCCAATCTCTATGGTCATATTTATCAACATCTGTTTCTCTCTCTATCTGTTTCGCTCCCTTATTGCTATCTTTCTCTCTCGTCTCTCTTTCTCTCTCTGTTCCTCATATTTGTTTTTCCTTTAATAAATGCTTTGCACTGACGATAATAATTACTATTAATATATTTATAGCAGATTATATGCACATGAAAGACACCGATCTCAGCAGTTATTTATAACTTATTTCTACCCTCCTTCGCATTTTTATCACATCATTAAATTTTCAAGCGTCTTTATTTCCAATTTCAGTTCTTGCAAATGCGATCAAAACCAGTGCACTAATATCAAGACTGAAGTGTTGGACTCTGACATCAATCGTTACAGCCTGGCGTAACCAGGACTCCTAGACCATCTAGTGAGACTGGGATACACGGCTTGACAGTCGTTATCCCTATCAACTTGTTCTCTCGACGGCCATGGTCGTCCACTGTCGAAATTATCAGTAGACAATACATGTAAGCTCGACCAAACCACATATTTTCAGGAGATTTACTCCATCTGGGTGTTGGAGTCCTAAGAAGACAGAAGACTTTTTATTTCTGAGCAGAACGGCACATTATTCATTTGGGCATTGACTGAGCAACATAGGCATCCTTAGTGTTGACTTTTTTTTTTTTAGTAATGATCTGCTGATGCTGTGAGCATCTTTTGTCTCGCTATTGTCTGTTGCCGTTAGGTTTTGTTCATACTGTAAGTGGGTCTATTTTCTTCCCTAAGTAGATAGCTGGAAATCAAAATCATATGGGTGTTAAGTTTATGACTGAACTAGCCAATCATAGCAAACTTTTCCTGTGAGATTTTTTGTGGATCAGACGGTTTTTGTGTTAGCGAAAATGTGAATTGAAAAATGAGAATTTTTTTTTTTCGTTCAAGAGATATGGCTACGTTAGTCGCGCTAATATCAGGACAAAAACAACATTTCAAAAAGCACTGTGAATTCTGTCATGTTCAAAGTGTGACCTTTATAGACTCGGTTTTCTCGTAGAACTAGTAGTGCATCAGTGAAGCAACTATGATGATATGTCGGACAGCATGGTGTAGTAACACATTCTCCTTGTCATCGGCGATGGTCATGGCTCTGATGGTATGGACGGTGCTGTGTGAATTAGTGTTCGGAATGAAATGTCCGCCCTGCGAAAAAATCCATTGCTCTCCTAAAAGAGCATCGAGATTACAATGCAAAGGCGGGATTACTACGGGTAAGTCCTGTACTGTATTGTAAATTAGTATGTATTCATAATTGTATATTTGTCAGCCTCAATTTTGTTATGTATACGTGGTTTCAGTTCTCTATTTAATTATCTATTATTAATTAACTTGTCAGTTAGTAAGTTAATTAATTAATCATGTATTGTCTATATTTTTTTTATTTAGTCGTTTTTTAAAATTTAATCATTTATTTATTCGTTTATTTAATTACTTGTTGCCTATTTAATTTTATTTGTAATTACTTTTACTACTTTTCTAGCTTAAACTATTGGAAAACTTCCATGGCTATGGTGGAACAGCTTATTGAAATATATGTTTTACATTTAAAAAAACAACCCAGAAAGATTCGTTTGATTTGAAATAACAAAATTACAAAAACAAATATCGCAAAGTTTGAAATCCACTTGGAAAACGATTGCTGTTCCAGTGAGTCCGTGGCAAAGCATTCCACTTTATTTCCATTTCCGCATGATTCAAAAAAGGATTCAAAGAATCTCTTCATGCAAAATCATAAACTATATTGAATTCTAAAAAAGCACAGGTTTTTACAACAGCAACAACAACAATAATGACAACAACGACAAAAACTCATATGGAAACCAAAAATAAATGTTAAATAAAGAAATAAAACAACACATGCTGACATGAAAATGTAGATGTTAAAAACAATTATTGCAAATCATTATGTCTCGTGCAGTTCCGCTTCTCCGTCTTATAGGATTAGAGGCCCTTTCACTCTCATGATGGAAAAATCAATGCTAACGTAGACACAATAAATTAGTTCTCTTATTCTGCAGCCAAATTGAAATTTTAATATTAATTTGCTCACACATCACTGGGCAAATACCACGTTCAAAGAGAACTACTGAAGTTGGAAAAATAGAGAAACCTAAACAAAAATGGTGCAATCCACGTGGAAAACTTCAGATCTTATTTGATGCATTCTTTTTTCTCAATAATAATAATAATAATAATAAAAATGATAATAATAATAACCTGTTTGTTCTTCTTGGTAAAACAGATGTTCATTTTTTTTTCTCACTAATGACATCACAGAAATGCGAGTTTGTGAAATAACTAGATGTATGAAACAAACAATCATCTGTAAGTAAAACCGTTAAGTATGTCGTTTAACTTAGGTGAACTGTGCAAAATATGATCCATCTTGAACCACAACAAATATAAGAAAACAGATTTAAACATTTTAACCAACCAATCAACCAACCAATCAACCAACCAATCAACCAACCAACCAACCAACCAGCCAACCAACCAACTAACCAACCAACCAATCAACCAACTAACCAACCAACCAATCGAACAACCAAACAATCAACCAACCAACCAACCAACCAACCAACTAATCAATCAACCAATAAACCAACCAGTTAATCACCCAGCCAACCAACCAACCAACCAACCAACCAACCAACCAACCAAGTAACCAAGCAACCAAGCAACCAGTTATTTAACCAACCATTAAGTTATTTAACCAGACAACCAACCAACCAACTGACAGATAGATCAACGTCATTCTACTGACCAACAGTTCAGTCACCTAACTAAGCAACCAACTAATCAACTAACTAATTAAAGAACCGACTGACACATCGATCGATCCACGAAACAACTTTACCAGCTAACAACAACAACCTCAAAACCTAGAATGGCCACAACAAACACAGAGAAAACAACAGTAATCAAACCGAACTTCTCTGACTGTGCAATACACTATGGCTTATTCCCCAGCTGTCTGTGGGTGCTGTCCCGCTTGTGCCAAGTTGGAAGGAGAGAAATGTGGTGGCGACTTTGCCTACCTAGGCAAGTGTGACAGGGGACTATATTGTGTGCCTACCACAGCCACCACCGCCATCATTTCCAAAGTCCACACCTTGCAGCGAGAACCCAAGGGCATCTGCAGGAAGAGTGAGTCATTTTATCATTTTCCTCAAAAAAAGGTAGAAATGTCGGTGTTAAAAAAGATAAACTTGGGACATCTGGGAAGTTTTATAAACTTCATTAGTCTTTGGCTTGCAAAATGTGAACTGCGTTCAATATTTCACATTGCTCGCAATTTTCCAAGTTGAACATTCCCTACAGGGTCTTTCAACTACGTACCTATGTATGGCAGATGTCAAATGAATAATTGAAATGAAAAGAAAAAAAAAGAAGAAAAGAAAAGAAAAACGGCTGTTGTCTGTGTTTCATTATAGGGTTTAAGAAACTTGAAATGATGGGTTGGAAGGAGGGAAGGGATTAACATGACAAAGAGAAATGAAAGATGGATATAGCTAAAGGAGCACATGGAAGAAGAGAAGAGGAGAGTTAGAAAGATGAGGTCACGCTAAACTTCGGAGGTTTCAGACAGAAGAAACAGATGAACAGCATGCCCATCAAAGCGTTTAATGATTCATTCTCCCTAGACATTGAGGTATTTCTGTGCTGTCTGATAAACAACAGACAGGTGAAGACAATGATATAAAACCCCTGAGTTTATTTACAAAGAAATGAAGATAAAATTGTTTAAGCAATCCAAAACGATAATAATCTGAGACAAAAATGACATAGTTATTCATTCTTTACGTGCTATATAAATATATAATGCAGTAGCATAGCTTATCGATAACCCATGAATCATATTCGGGGCTTATTCATTCACCTGACGAATTTATATCTGAGATGGCAATTCTTACTCTGCGTTCTAAGATATATTTGTCATTCTATGTTCATCAATTTGAGAAAAAAATCTGTTTTGTGTTGATTTTCTATGAAATCATCTAGTCTTAATATTTTGACATCAGAGATTATAAGTATGCACAGATGATTTTTTTTTCTTACTTCCCAAGTTACACTTCTTTTAGTCTCAAATATCCCAACAAGCATTAATTATTGAAAACATAATATTCTAGCAGATTGCTTCTTTTTTGCCTTCCATTCGAAATAAAACGCGTCTCAGTGTGGTTCCCTAATATCACATGATTATAATGTCTTATATAAAGCCCTCCTATAGACATTTTGCCAGTTGTTCTGAGAGAACCCTGTGGAATTGAACACATTCTTCATTTGGGCACAAGAAATACTATAGATTAATGTGACTTGATAACTAATTACTGTATTTATTTCTTGTTTTTGTTTGTTTATTTATTATTTTTTATCTATCTATGTTATATAGCAGGACAAATTTTACCTCCCATTCACGGATTTGTTCACAGCTTTTCATCATATTATTTTTTTTTTCAAGGTATTGCATACGTTTCGCTTAAAATTCATGATATGACTGCCTGTCTCATCTTGTCCATCTTGGCGCCCGCACATATTATGGGGCGGTGATTTTATGAATCGGATATCACAGAAGATAGACTTAAGTTAGTCTATGTACAATTCATCAGTTCATCTTATTTGAAGTCTCAGTGTATATAGTTCAATACATTTCAGCTCGCGTAAGAATGTGTTGTCTCATTATATAGGAAAAATACACTTTGTTATACCGTATTACCCCACCTACATTGCTACACTACAGTATAGTACAACATAGAGCGTTTGGTGAAGTGTAACCAGAGTCTGCAGATTAAATATTATATAATCTTAAGCTCCCTTTTTTTAGTCCCAGACTATGGCTAAGTTTTTAACTCAGATAGACTCAACCTATGCTGGATAGACTCAACCTTAGACAATGCAGGGCCACACCGTTTCATTGGAAATATACAATCTGCGCCCATTTGGCATCTGTTTCCTGGACTATGGTTTGTTTGATCAAAAATAAATGCATTTTGCTCAATGATTTCAGAGAAAAAAAAAAAAGACGAAGCAGGAGAAAAAAAAAAGAGCAGCCCTGACACTGCTTCTGGCCCAGAGAGAAATTTGTCTTTGGCAGAGGAAATGTTTAGTTTTTTGGAGACATTTGTTTACTAATCAAATTTAACATAATGGTACATGTGTTCATGTAAATGGTCAGTTAGCCAACGATCCTGGGCGTTTTGTCCCCAGACCTAAAACCCATTTCAGGATATTGTTATTTCACCTGCGGGGGACGGAATTAAACGTCGATGAAAATCAGGCATTTTGTGATTACACTTGGGTTTAACTTTTGCATATATATTGACATAAATACACTTATATTTTCCAGATCCTGAAGACCAAATTTTCTTTTGGAAGATGGTTAAGTACTCAGACATCCTTAAGATAGCCAAATCTGTTCCTCGTCAGGATATTTTATCAAAGCAAACAGAAGAGTAAAATAAAATTATGCTAGTAATAAAATGAAATAAGTTAATTGATGAATGGGTTACGTCTGGCACAAGGGAAAAATACGATGCTGTGTGAAGGGAAGCCAAAACATTACCAAACAATGCCAAAATAAACATTGGCAAAAATCGATGCATATGCGCCAGTCTGTAGATCTCTGAAATTAAGTTGTAAATGATAGTGTCATTGACGTACAAAACAGGCCATTGCGTTTATTTTTTATCTTTTCTAATGTATTTTGCTCCTTGTTTTATGTCATTTGTTTGTCACATAACAACGTTTCCGATGTCTTTTTTTTTTTTTCAGAAATATGTAAAATATAGGTGAGAAGTTTATCCCATTCATTTTTTTTTTTGGGGGGGGGGGGGAGGGGAAGGGTGTTTTAATTTCTCTCTATTGTTTAGTTTAAGGATCAGAGTTAGATTAGAATGGCGGGAGTTTCTGGTCTTTGCTACATTTGCCAGTTAGATAATATAGATTCCTGAGGAAGTGTGGAAACAAAGGCTGAGAGAGAAAGGGCGGGGAAGTTGGAAGGGAAAAATACATAGGCAAAAGAAGGAGCAGCAGGAGGGAAATGGTTCGTATAACCAGAGTGAAATATAAAGAGAAATTCGGTATTCCGGCTGAAGGAGGGGAAAGGAGGTGCGGGCGGTGAGAGGCATGTAAAGGAGACGATGTCAGATTGTGGAATTAGATCTGACAACTTACAACTTGCTTTAAAAAAATCTTAACAAGAAACAAAAGTCTACGTTGACAGCAGTTTTAGATTTAGAGCAAATTTTTCTGGTTTGAAAGCCAGACAAGGAAAAGGTTGAATTTAGTTCTAGAAATTATATCTTAAGGGTGCACTTTGTCACTGACATGTGGGCAGCACAAAATGGAAAAATAACAATAGCAACACTAATTACAACAATCACTTTCACTGCTACTAAAGTGACAGCAGCATCAGCAACAGCAGCAATAATAGCTTTAGAATTAATGCAACAATGATAAAAAAAACTGGTGGAACAAATAAAAAATAAAAAACAACATAAATGACTCTTGACTAGCTTACATGACATACCGGACATTGATTTGCTGTTGCTGTATTCTAAGTAAATCAGCACCAAATCTATACTATAAATCTGCAACAAAACCTAAAAAAAAGGCTTATGAACTCGAAAACTACTGAATGTATCCATCTGAAATTTGGCACACAACATTGTTGCATGAATATCTGTGTTTTTACTTGCATAAAGTAGAAAAACGTTTACTATGTTTTACGTTATTCTAGAAAAAGTGATAATAATTGAATAGTAGTCTCTCGAGAGTGTTTGATCGGAATTGTACGTTCGACAGAATAACGGATTCAAAACACCAAATATAGTTTCTTTGAGTAACATTCAGTTTAATCATCCACAATACCAACTTCGAGGTGCACAGCTTGTCATACGCCTTGAACCGCAGGGCACTGTCGGTTTGACCTATATTTAAACAATCTCCCACAAAAACCGTGGGTTCTCTTCTAGTCTTCTATAATGAAACGAAATTGATTTTTTTGCAATGAAATAAAGTTTGTGCTTTTGTGTTTTTACTCTTTTTTCGACACCAGGCATGTTCATTTACAATAAAAGAGAGACTCTACCTATTCAGCAGCAACATGTTTAAAAATTACAATTCTTCTCTAGTTCGGACTCTTCTGTCGGACTAAGCATAACCTTGAAGTCAGTCTCGAGAGCGACGCCTTTACAAGTCATGGGAAAATATTATCTGCATTGAAGTTTCGCTATAGTTCTCTTCATTTGACTTCGCCGGAGAACATACTGTCTCGTGATACATCAAAGAAGAAGAAAAAAAAACAAAAAGGAAAAAAGAACGCCCTCTAATGCATTGGCACGTTTGACACTGTATCTCATCAGCGACAAAATAACAACATTCACAACAGATAAGACCCTCTAGTGTCGAAGCTGTTTTTAGACTTCCCCTGAAGATGTAAGAATACTTCAGATTATTTTCTCAGATCATGCAATCATCTCATCGTCCATGAGTCAATATCATATTTGCAAACATTTGGCTCTTATGGGTTAAGAATAAACGTCAAATTATTTTGCGAGTCCTGATGCCTCTCCTCTCCCCCCCCCCCACCTCCAACCCCCCTCTCTGCTCTCTTCCAAGCCCCTACTAAATTCTCGAAGAAAGTTGACAGAATCCCAAAGAGGAATGTAATGTAGTCATGTTTGCGCCACGCAAGCAATTTGCACATGATCGCTTTTCTACTAAGCGTGGTCAGAAGAAGGAATCTCCACCCCCTCCGGAAGCTGTTAAATGTTGAGGTTACGGCCTTTTGTTTGTATGATTACCTGCCTCTTAAACCCCTCCTCGTTGTTGAAAGAAAGAAGAGCGACAAAAGTTCTCCTCCAACAAGACTCTAATCTCGATTTGCGCTTTGCTTCAGCCCTATGTGTCCCTGTATCGCCGGCCCCGCACGATTAACAAACAAGAGAAGTTTTTCTAGCTTTGTTCGTCGTCCGAAATTACTCGCTGAGAATCATTTGAAGTCTCGACCAACGGGGAAAGCGGTTTGTTGAACATCGGGACCAATTCGTGTTGAAATGTAAACGTTTTCTAGTTTGAGTGCTTTATTGGGAAATTTGGAGGGCAATCTTAACAACACTTCTCTTTAACAGGTTTCGGTTAGCTAATTTTTTTTCTCTAAGACACTTAATTTCTAGGTTAGACACTCCTGTCAAGTCCACTCAAGTCTGAATTTGCTTGTAACTGGATGTCTTTCAACTCTCCCAGCCAGACTATTGTTTTCTTTGGAGAAATAATCAGGTGTTTGGGACACCTGGCTAGAGATGAGGATTTCTGGCTCACTTCTCTGGCTTTCTTCTCTAATAGCTAAATATTCTTCTATTAGTTCATCACATTAGCTCGCACAGTAAGAAAGGACAATGTACGTGTACAATGTACATGAGACATGGATATCAGTCAGTGCAGTGAATTTTTCTATAGGGTGTAAAGGACAGTGATGTGAACAAAAAGTACCCTCGAAAAAAAAAACAACCAGCAAAGCACAACACATGAAGTGAACTGAATATATAAACTAATGAGATGATAGTTGATATCAAATAATATTTTGTCTTTTCATTACCAAGGCTTTTCAAGGATTCCTCCCCATGATTTGTTGCTGACATGTTGTCACAGACCAGCTGTTATCTAACTGTTAGTGATCAGTTAAAAAAAAAATATATATAAGTCTTTGACCAAGCGTTTGTAAATATGCTATCGAATCTTGACGTCTTCTGAACGCCGATCCTAGCATTTTTACTCTTGTAGTTTTCTCAAAGGATACGTAGACATTCCTCAACATAAACTCATCCTAGAAGTAATCCATCCTGATCTTTCTTAAATGACACATGAAGATATATTTAAGGATAAACACGACAAGAACAGTGTGGGTCTTTCAGCAGGATTGATGCACCCGTTTACACCACAATCATATCTGGTTTCACTCTGTGGGTTTGATAGTTCAACGTGCATGACTGAACAAAAACTGCGATCCTTTGATTAAAAAAAAAAAAAAAACGAAAAATGAAAAGATTTTTTTTTTTCCCTTCAAACTGAAATCGGCCTCACTGTGAGTAAATTTAGCGAAGCAGCGATGCAGAAGACCTTGAAAACAAAATGAGTGGAACCGTCATGTTCCTCTGTATTTCACAGTACAAATTTTATCTAGGAGTATGGAAATTCCTTAAGTAGGATTATGTGGTGTTTGAGAAAGGCATTGTATTTTTTTTTCAGTCAAGTACGAATAATATCATCATTCGTAAATTTGACAGCTTCTAGTCGGAGTGTCCTCTGACAGTATTTAACAATAATTACATGCACATAAGGTAACAAAATCCCTGACCATTAGAGAAATCCGACGACGTAGAGAACATTTCTCCCAGGAAATTCTTGAGATCAACGGTAAACATTCCCGCTGGGATTTTGACGGCCTAATTGGAGTGGATTTGGAAATAAGTTCCTCGGTAATGGCTGAGTAACAAACCTTGCATTCTAATGGCCTCCCTGGGTTGGATGTGGGTGTGGCTTGCGAGGTTTGCCTGCAAAGTTGAAGGGTTTCTTTTTTTTTTTTATATATAAGAATGTAGCAAATAAAAGAGAGTTTGAATTCCACTTGATTTTTATTTGGGTAAAAATTGCGACAGCGACGAGTTGTGCTAATTTTTATGGCGTTATGTTTGGTAGGAGGAAGGCTTTCATTTTCACAAAAGAGTAAGATTTCATACGGAAAAAAAAAATACATAAATCTTACTCAGTATCTTCAGAATGATTTAATTTTCGTTGCAGGTGTTGTTACATCTAGATCACTTAAAAACCAATTTAATTATGCAACTAACACAGCAACAAGGGTCAGTTAGAAAAAAAAAAGTTTACAGTAGCGTCTTTATTGGTTTCAAGTCCTGTTTGAATAAAGTTCATATACCATGAAAAACCAGACACATGAATGGAAAAGTGACACAAAGTGGTCAAGCAGTCAAAAGATTCTGCTATGCCCCCCCCCCCCCTCCCTTTCTTAGTGTAATAAGAAATGTGTGTCATAGAAGCACCCAGGGAGTTGTTCATTTAGCACTTTGTAACTTTCCAATTTACAATAGTCCTGAATTTACAATTAGAAACGTTCACGTCCTGTACTAAATCCAGAGGATGAACTCGGGGACCTGCTGAAATTTGAGAAAATGTGTTGTCCGGTCATTTAAAGGGGGGGGGGGGGGCAGGAAGGAGCGGGTCATAAAATCGGTTTTTTGTTTTAAAGAAAAATCGACTTTGGGCTCTTGTTTGTTCTTAAAAGTTATGCCTTTTCCGAATATAAAAAATGGTATAAACAAGTTGATATGTCCATTCTAAAGTCTTGAAAACGTATTCATTCAATAGTACCTCTGGCATGCAGATCCTGGTTCAGTCGGGGCTCAATATTCAATAATAAATAAACAATATTTCGCTCTGTAAGGGCAAATGATGCACAAAAGACTTGATTATGATTTCTGCAACCCATATCTGGAGCTCCAGTTCCGTGAATGGACACTGGCTGACCATTGAAGACGCTACCCACACCAAAAATCAGTGAAAATTGTCACCAGAATCTCTAAAATGAAATTCTCATGGCTTAATGAGAGCATGATTTGCCCCATTTCTGCTGTTTCAGAGATCAGTAGTGCATTATTTGTCAGAGCAAGGGTCAAGATACTATTATTTCTGACCAACAAAGACATGGCGCCCATATATAGGCCTCCCAGGACCCTGAAACTATTCTACAGCTGCCCTTTAGTGATAGGGGTAAGAGGTCAAAAAGGGATAAAAAAAAAAAAAAGGCAAAGCAAATCATAGAAATCATAGAGAAAACTTTAGAATGTGAAAGGATCATGTTTTGAACTTGAAAGCCCGATATAAACGCTTTTTATGAGTATTTCTTTCGTTATAGATACTTTAAATGCGTTTTTCTCAAAATGACGTTTTTTCAGCACAAATATGCGATATACTTTTTATTTCTGCATTACTTATCATGAAATTTATCATGAATACAGAACAAAATAACACAAAATCTTTATCAGAAGTTTTTTTTTTAAAATATCATTTTAAGTTTTTGAGAAATTTGAGACTTTGGGGTCAAATTTTCGAAAAATCCGTGACCTTTTCACATACCAAATTTTAAAAATTGTGGGAAAAAAACAAAAAACAAAAATTTATAGTACGCAAGGTATTTAAGTTACGCAATATCGGGTTGCAAAATCCAAGATGGTGGCAGTTAAATTGTTTTTTCGATGGTTTTCCTCTAATTTGAGCATGCCAAAACCGATAGTAATGATTACAATTACCCCCCCCCCCTTCCCCAAGCGGTTTCCATTATGACTCCCAGGACCCCTACCCCCTCTTTTCTCTTAATCGTGTACAACAATTTACACTAGTTTTAGACGTATTCCTCGAAAAAAAGAGAAAGGATTTAATAAGATATTAAAAATTTGCAGCACTCTATAATCCTTGTCATACTATTATAAAATTATCTATAGGACTGATAGCTACTTTAATGTGATGCATATCATTAATCCATATGAATTGAGTCAATGGGTATTATAAATTACTCTGTAAAGCAAGAGGTTGTAGAGTTAAATGTAGTGTGGAGATGAAGGAGGAGGAAACACCACACAGGAAGAAGACTGAATAAGGCGATATTCCTGAAAAAAAAAAAATCAACAATAGAATGCGCCTTTTGCAAGTAAAACACATTTCTTATGTATTACTGATAATCATCTTTCTCTGTGATGTTCTGTTTCTTTTCTTTGATTTTGCCTGCCATGTGAAATTAAGGCTCACAAAGTTGACAAGCAGGACGTGGCGCGGCGTGCGGGACCAGCATTCCTTAGCTGGGACTATGCATGAAATGGAGGCCTGAGTAAAATGTGTCACTATAACACAAAGTCGAAAGAATAAATAAACACAAGAAGAAAGGGTTGCTGGGTATAGAGGGAAAACAGAGGACCATAGAGAAAGAAAGAAAGAGAGAGAGAGAGAGAGGGGGGGGGAGGGAGAGAGAAAGGGGGGGGGGGGAGAGAATAATAGCTTGACGGACAAACATTCCGACATACATGCAGACATTAGAGAAACAGATGGTCTGGAACGACGGAAAAATGATCGAGAACAAACTTAGAGCAGATACTAAACATCTCGGTTTAGAAAAACTGCATGGATAATTGGACGTGCACACAGTATTTGATAAGGAGGTAAGCCGATTTCTAGAACAATGACATAAACTTACCCTTTTTTTTTCCAGGGGCCAAGAAAAAAGGCAGGGGTCATCAGGCGGATGCAGCTTTTAAGCAGTTTTGCCGACCAAAATGTACAGTTGAATTCTGTAGGAAACGTCCAAGAGCAGTTTGTTCTGCAAGGTAAGAGTTCGATTACTATAAAAAGGCTGTTAATGATTTGTTTCTATATTTCTTCAGCTGATATCTTTAACACAGAAGATCTGCTGTCCTGAACAGAAATAAAAATATCACACATGTCCAATAATTAATGTGGATAAAGTAATCATTACGAACAAAATGATGATCGTAGCATTGCTCACAGTTCAACGTATACATTATCTTACTTTTTCGTTTTTCATAACGTGGGGACCTAATGTAACCCATTTTTAAAAAAAAAATTGATTTACCAAAGTCTGTATTATGTAGATTTATGCCTCTGTACGATACTCTTACTCTGCAGTGAAGCAGGTATCAAAAGAATGAACATTTCATACAAAATATTCTTACTCTGCGGTAAAGCACGTATCAAAAGAATGAACAGTAAGATTTCAAGTAGATTTTCTTATTCTGCAGTTTAGCAGTTTTCAAAACAGCGGACATTTCAAACAGGATACTCTTGTTCAGCTGCAAAGTATGTATCAAAGAATGAACATTTGAAATAAGATTCTCTTACTCTGTAGTGAAAGGAATATTTCAATCAAGATATTCTTACTCCGTAATTAAGCTTGAACCAGAGGAACAAACATTCAAATAAGATATGCTTACTATGTAGTGAAACATACATTAAAAACAACAACAACAAACAAACAAACAAAAACGAACGCTTCAAACAACATGAGATCGCCGGTGCAAATACAGAAAAGTAAATTTACTGGTCGGACATTATCCATGGAAAGGGCTAACCAAAATGCAGTGCTTTCGTAGATTATAAAGTACTCATAACTCATTATCGTTGCTGCGATAACCACAACATTGAATGTATAACTAATCCTATCCAGTGACTTCAGCTTTCTGTTCCGTTCTCACTTCCAACCTCTGTTATTCTCTATTTGTGTGACCTAATGCGTGTAAAAATTTATGTAACGCGGCATTACCCATAAAGACTTGGGGAGTTATCGGTTGGCTAGATGTTTTCGTGTATCCTTCATTACACCATTACCTCAGACAGCATATGTTTATGGCACATACTAGAACTGGCAGCTGACTGGTTGGATGAATGGATGGGTGGGTGGATGGATGGATGGATGGATAGATAGATGGATGGATAGATGGATGGATGGGTGATGGATGGATGGATGGATGGATGGATGAATGGATAGAACGGATGGATGGATAGATGGATGGATGGATGGATGGATGGATGGATGGATGGATGGATGGATGGATGGATGGATGGATGGCATCACGTTGGCCGACAAGGGATCACTCCCTTTGTATAGGTACCATCTTTGACATTGACAAGATATATTTCAATAGCTTTTAAGGTGACTGGTGGCTACAAAGAGGATAGGAAAGAGCAATTAGTGATTGAGACTATTGAGAGAGCTTACAGAAGGAGATCCACGCCTGGGTTATCAGGTATATGGGGGACTTGAGGTAGTGAAGGGAGCATGAGTTAGACAGTGTCCTTTAATTGCAATAATATTCGGACATTATCATCTTGAATTGGCGAGTAACTCACTGTGAGAAGAACACCTTGTTATTGTGATTCTAAAGGCCCGATTTACTGACTTACACTCGCTCGACTCCCAACTGATAATGATCAGTGCAGATCAGCCGATGGCAGAAGTCCCAGAGCAAAGTTGATGGTATGCTTAAATATCCCGGTCCCGCTAATCCGATAGATCAATATTGATTGCAGGTCATGATCGGTGGAGGCGGTAAAGGCGGGGAGGGAGAGAAAGGACGTGTTTGTGGTGTCGAGGTTTGGGGAAGGAAGGGGACAATCTATCGTGTCAAAAAGAATTGGGTTCGAACACCAGCCGTGTGCCGAGAACTATTTCCACCTGGGATTTTTTGAACATTTGTCACAGATTTCATACCCTGGGTGGTCGGATAGTCATCGCTGATCTTCCTAAAAGAAGCCAAACCAAAAATGTCGGGACCCCCTAAGAGTGAAAATATCCCATGGGCTATTTGAAATCTAGATCACTGTCAAGGAGGGATTTGGTTTTAATCCCTGACACTGAATCATAGCCAGTGTAAACTTGCTGGGTAGATCGCAAACTAAAGGTCGAAACATAGTAGAATCTCTTTCTGAGAGACCCACTATATCTGAAGGGGGCAATGTAATTCATAGATAACAATCTTTAGAGCTAAAAGATCTTTATGATGATAATGATTTTATTTTATTAATAATGTTGGAAAACTATAGGGAATAATGAACAAATACAAAATTTAAGGCATAAATCATAACAGGAAACAGGACAGAGAATTATAATTAAAAAACTATATAATTCAAATAGTTACACAAAATATCTGGTGAAAAATGTGGGATAAAAAAAAAAAAAAAACGATCTTCACATTCGCGAAGACAGCAATGGACGCAGGGCCGGAAAAAGAGAGACCCTAGCAATCTGTCTCATACACAGCTTTATTAAATTATACACAAAGAAATAAATCCAGATGAACTTCCCTTATGCGAAGCAGTCTTTCACTTATTTCTTTGGTTAATGGGCACTAATTGTTCAGAAAAGAAATCTTTGTTCAAGACTCAAAGGGATTGAAACTCAAGAAGGGGAGAAATCTGCACTAAACATTCAGAAGAAATCTGCACTAAACATTCTGTGCATAAGAAGTGACAAACTTAGACAAATAAATGTTAATGAACTTCTCGATGATTTTGCTATCAAGAGGGCCAAAAATGAAAAAAAAATGTTTAGGCTTCGTAATTTGATGAGTGTAGCTTCTTTATTTTATAGGTTGTATTTTAAAATATACCTGTTTAGTGAAAACATCACTTTCACTGTCAGATAGTCATGATCATCTAATCAATACTTCTTAGGCAATAAAATTTCTAATTTCTAAGCATTGTTTCCTTTAGTATAACAATAAATTAAAAAAGAAATTCTTGAACATTCTTGCTTCCTTTACAAATTTAATGTTTGCAAACCTCGATTATTGCAAAATTTTATCACAAAATTAAATACATGTTTTCAGTTACATACTGCAATTAACAAAAACGTCTATAGTCCTTCAGAGGAGGAATTGTCAGCTATTGAATTTTAAAAAAGTGTAATCATCAACGACTTTACTCAGATAGTTTAATTTAATATTTTTCATTTTCCTCTGCTCTTGAGATTGGGGAATTTGAAGAAGTTTGTCACAGTTCTGTATTTAATATATGTTACTCAAGCTTATCAAATTCTTCTCTAATTTTAAGTTTTAAATAATCCCGAAATGAAGAGTATAAATCTGCACAGATGTTTAATAACGTATATCTGATTTCTGACTGGTCTGGTTGAAATAATTTTTTTTTTGTGATGGTTACCTGGCACTCAGGTCCAAATATGCAGCATAAACACCAATTCTAATTCTACCATTTTGCAAAATATTTTTACCTTGAAGGTAAGTTATTTTTCGCATTGACACCAAATATTCTAGAAAAAAAAAAAGACACATATACACAAGACACACAACACACACACCATACATACATAACACACATGCACATACACACACGTGCGCGCACACACAAAACAACGGGCAGTGCTAAATTTTCAGATTTACTTGTTTTTTTTTGGGTTAAACAGAAAAAAGTAAGATGTTGATAATACATTACGATACATGACAAGAAAATACACGAATTTGTTCCAGCCACTGATCACAAGAAAGTTTCTAGCTCTCGAAAATGGCCATTAAAATAGTGCTTTTCCATTCTATTATTATTTTTTTTTAAACAAAAATTTTAGAATTTAGTCTATAACTTTGAATTGGCCAACTTTCGTGGCTGAAGTTTTCATACTGTTGATTTTGTTGTTGTTGTTGTTGTTGTTGTTATTGTTATAGTTGTTGTAAATGACAAAGTTAAAAAGTGTGCATAATTTTTATGTTGGCCGCTGAGGATGAGAGTACAAGTCATATTCTGATATTGATTAAACGTTGAAAGATTGAAATAGCGTGACATAAATCATCATCATCTTAATGAAAAAGGAAAAAACGACCAGTATGTAATAATTCAATACATTTTATTGCAAATAATAAACAAGTAATGGATAATAATCTATCATCAAAATTCGATATGAATTAAAAAAAAAGCGAGGCAAATATTCAGACTCATATTGGTTCATTGTCAAATTATTTATCCTCCACATCGTCAGTACCGTTCATTGTAAACTGACTGACTCAAGGAAAACTCTTGGCGGGGGAATACCGTAATTTAACAAACGACTCTATAATTTCATCAAATAAATGTGATGTCAGGAAGTGTCAGATTTCAGAAATTGTCCCTTTCCACGTCCTGAATGACAAACTGAAGAAATGTTAAAACAGCTTTGAGATTAACAGACGTCATGAATGTCTAATTTATGTGTAAAGCTTTGCTCGACTTCTATGAACTTTCAAATTTATAAAGTTTCTCTAGAAATCACAACATTCACCTTCGTTTACGTCAGATTCGACCTGGCATTCCTGCAGGGGAAACAATTCCCCAATGAGACAGCCAAGCGGAAGTATAGGTATAAGCGAAATGGAGAATGGATTGACCTACTGGGTAAACTGTAAACAAGAGGAGGTACAGCACATTCTCGGGCTAATAAAAAAACAACAACAACGCAAAAGTATTTTAAAAAAAAAGAGGGGGTGGGAGGGAGCAGGCTGTAAGCCTAGACACCTGCAAGCCTGTGTTTGTAGCTCATATAATTGTGTTAATTAGAGGTGTCTCGGAGATGGGCGACGCCGACATTACTAGTGCTTGAACGTTGCCTTTTAATTGTCACTTGGAATTAGCAGGTCTGCCCTGGGAGATACTTTATACCGCTCCATTCACGGGATCTGCTCGGGAACAGAGAGAACGGTTTCCTCCAGGACAGAATACATATTTAGACAAAACCATTGTCTTGTTGTAGTGACAGGCAAACATTTTATGTCCTGTTTGCGAATTACATTTATCTCCAGCGATTTTTCATATTAAACAGATTTCTGTTGAAGTCCAGTCGAATATTTATATAGTATACATGGCGTTTCTATTACCAAGTTAAATAGCGACATATTTTTTAGTGCGATTTATATCTTTCGAGAACAGTTTTATCTAGGACAGAATGTAGATGTACATGTAGACAAAAAAGTATTTTGCTAGGGTACTCAGACAAGCATTCATACAGTTTTTACCAACTGCAGTTACCGCCACTGATTTTTCAAATTTTATTTTAAAAGTTATCATTGAAGATCCATAATATAATGACACTTCTACACAATGTATCATGCAGAGATACTTTTTTAGTGTCTTGACATCTTCAGTTTCATCGAGGAAAAAATGTAGATCTGGACAAAACTGTTTTGCCATAGTGCTCAGACAAATATTATTCTATGCAGTGTTTAGGAACTGCATTTAGCTCCAATGATTTGACAGATTTAAAAGATTTCTGTTGAAATCGAATACTTATAAGACAGATGGAGTTCAATCATAATGTTAAATAAGGCGAACATTTTTTACAGCCATCAACATCTTCAGAGAATGGTTTCGTCCGGGATAGAATAAATATTTAGACCAAAATATCTTGCTTGCAACAGTGCTCAAACAAATATTATTATGTCTTATTTACGAACTACAATTACTTCGAGTGGCTTACCATTTTTTTTTTAAACAAAAATCTAGCCGAATATATTTGGCATAGATTGCAAACATGACAGCGTTAAATAAGCCAATAACTTGATAAGCCAATAATTTGTAATATGTATCTTTTGCAGCAAAGATTTGCAGAATATTTAAAAGATAGTATTATTTTTTTTTACCAAATTTAAGGGATAGACAGGTAAGAGTAATCTTCACGTTAAGAAAAACTTTTATAGTTGTAACACAATGTTAATGCTGGATTTTGCTAATCTGAAATTGTCTAAGTTTTCCTTAACGCTCATTTTTTTTCTCTTAAAGTGATATCCAGTTGAGCATTCAAGTATTAAAAATTATTAACATGTTTTGGCTCAGAACTCAGGGGAACAACACCATGCGAATCTTTACTCTAGATCTGCAACAAAACTACTAAAAGACTTATGAACTCGAAAACTATTAATATATCCATATGAAATTGGCACACAACAGTGTTGCACAAAGATCTGTATTTCTACTTACGTAAAGCCGAAAAAAGCTTACTATGTTTGATGTTATTCTAAAAAGGCGATAATAATTGAATAGTAAACTCGCGAGTGTTTGATCCGAATTGTATGTTCGATAGAGTGACGCGTTGAAAACATCAAGCGCGTTTTCTCTGAGTAACATTGAGTATAATCATCCAAAATACCAACATCGAGGTGCGCACGTTTGCTATATACTTTAAGTTACAAGGCAGTACCAGTTTAAGTTTAATCAAATTTATAAAAAAAAAAAATCTCCCACGAAGGCTGTGGGTTCTCTTCTCGTTGAAGTGTATTTCTGCAAGCGTTGCGGTGGAGTAAACTGGTGAGATTTGTCCTAACTTTATCACAGTTTTTGCACATTTCTCTTTCGTGTTCCTACAGGACTGGTCTCTTGTATCTGTGAGTGAATTTTAGTTAAAAAGGAAAGTACAACATGCTAGGCAATTTTATCTTTGGGTAAATAATAAAGTTAAATAAACAAAACTATATCATTAAGGATGACATTTTACTTATTTGGAAAGTGTATTCTTCTTGTTTGTAATGTATCTTTTTTAATAGATTGGTTTTTGCTTGTGAAAATATTGTCATGAAATGTGTATTGGGCTCTACAGCAATGCGAACTTTAGGAAGTAGAATTTGCCCTTTGAGGGGGCGAGATGGAGGGGTCTGGGACAGGAGAGAGAGAGAGAGAGAGAGAGAGAGAGAGAGAGAGAGAGAGAGAGAGAGGGAGGGAGGGAGAGAGGGGAGGGGTGGCAAAGAGGCGGAAAGATAAATAAACAAAGAAAATAATGACAAAAAAAGACGCCAGCAGGAAATGTAGATGGCGTAAAAAGGCATATGGGCACTACACATACCGATTACGGCACGTGAGATTGCAGGACGAATATTGCAAAAGGAGAAGAAAAGAAAAAAAAAAACTGCCACGTAATGAACTGGATTGTCTTTTTAAACTCTTGCCTTTCCTCCAGGTCTCTCATGTCGTTGCTAGTATCGCCTCTCTCTGACTGTTTGAAATGTCAAGTTGACACAGTGAGACCGGACTCGGGGCCGTCTCCCACACAATCTCAAATATTTAACCAAGAACTGAGAGTTTGACTATGATATTAACTCCTCCCGCCCTCTGCCCTTCCTGGCCATCCCGCTCTCTCCCCCCACCCCTCCCACAACAACTTCAACAGGGCCCTTGCCCCGCCTCTTCCTGGCGCTGCAAAAGGACTGTATGGCACATTGACCCTTCAGGATGCATAGGGTTAATGAGGTAATGCCCAGGTTATCAAGTCCCCGGAGCAGAGGATGATTTCATAACTTAACCCTGTGGACCCCAGATTCCCTTTGTTCATTCAGTTCCAATTTATTCATTACTCAATCTCCATTACACGAAACGTTTTATTTCTGACTCTTTATTCGTTTTTCTTTTCTTTTTTTTTTTTTTTTGAGAAAGGGACAATGGATCGACAATCGACAATGAATACAATGTGATTTCTGGCTGCTATGTTGTCGCTGGTATGTCGGCAGAATTTTACAATGGCTTTACTTTATAAGCAAGGGATTTTATTTTTGAAACTAAAATCCAGATAACATGTAAAACGACTTAGGACTTGGTAAAAATCTAATAGGATAGTCTCAAAATGCATAGTTAAGTTACAAAGAGGCAGAATTTGTGCATGTTTCAATGCGAGAAAATTGAGAGCCCTAGGTAATAGAAAGCCAGACCTGTAAGCAATTTAAAATCGGGAATATTCTCTATCTAAAACTGCTGTATCTGATCGGGTGATATCTCATCAAAAAAGGTATACCTTTCTTGGTATGGGGCTCCTGTTAGCTGATGGTTTTAAAATGCAGTCCAGAAAAGCAGCTTTTTATAGCGTTAGTATGTCGGACAAGTAATGTTTTTGATTGTTTTACACTGAAAATAAAGAACTTGTTAACAGAAATGAACAAACACATACACAAAGAAATAGAAGATCTGTGTATGTGACAGTGCACACCACCTATCCTATTAGCAATAAATCTTTATGCTGTAAATGGAGTAGCCTTTGACAACAGTGAACACACAGTTCATCCATATATGAGACGGCACGGGTATTTTATTTCCACAACTGTTACAAAAAAAAGGGTTTGTAAAAAGGACTTAATATCATTTCGGCATCATTTGCGTCATAAATGGAACAAAATGGGTTGCCCTGGCGAAAAATTGTTGTTGAGCATAGTAGAAGACATTGAACATCATCATCAAGTCAGACCACAAGATGATACGAGAATTGAGTTACAACACGGATGGCTTTAATTTATGCCCGCCTTACATTGAGCGCGCCTGGGTAAAAAAAGGCCTGTCCTCAAAATACAATATTATAATGTACATAGACAGACATTCCGTTGTGTATTTAGTGAGAATAAATTAAGTGAAACAAATCTATATACAAAAGACGTGTCCTAAAAAAAAAATGGAGATGAAATGACACAGAATCATTTCATAGGCTCAAACCGATTTCAGAAACGGAAATATATAAATAACCTTTACAGCACCGAGCACCAGTGCATTCGCAGGGCCCGGTTAGCCGGTGGGTGCGTAGGTATCAGGATAGACAGATATATATAAAGGAAAAATGCAGAAAGAACAGAACGACTCATCAGTGTTCTTTTATCGTAAGGTAAACGTTAATAGTGGTTCATGCTCACACCTGTCCTGGGTCTCACTCTGCTCACCTCGCTCTCCGGCTCACAACAAGGTAAGAGTAGTGCAGTCCATTCCTCGCAGCTTTTTCTTCATTAGGGAAGCAAATTCCTCGTTCAAATAGGTAGTAACTCAAAGCTAACAAAAAAAGCAGTATTACTTAACTATATAGGACTGGACTATCCCAACCGTATTGTGAAAGAGTTCTGGCCAGTAGTAAATGAACAAACCTGATCTGAGCAATTTGAAGATGAGATTGGAAGATAGTTCTGAGAAAATAATTTTGATTGTTTTCTATCTTTCTTTTTTTTTTTCTTTTTTTCTTTTTCAGTCTTTTTTGGATTCTGAGAATTTTCCCTACACTAATCAATTCTATAGACCAGTCAATCGGGCTGCTTCTGTGGTTAATGCACAACTTGGCAATTATCTTGAAGTGTAATGTTACGTAATTTAATTGAGGCCTTTCAGTCCCTTTCAGAGGCTATCTCGGCTCGACTGTGTGAAGCATGCCGGGTCGCGGCAAGTTTGAAGGATTGCTAGTTGCTGCTTTCTTTGTTTCATTCCCCTCAGTTGGCTCTGGCCCCGTCTATGTAATTTTTAAAACCTGTTTGAAATTTAAAAAAAAAAAAAGAAAACTCTGCAACGAAGTATTGCTGGGTCTTTCAAAATGGTGTTGTGGCCAAACATGTCTTATCCTGAAGAGTGACACAATAGCAGCAAGTAATGCTGTATCGATCGTTTTGTGTGATCTATGGACAGGACAATAATAGTCTTGTAGATTCTTTGACTAACGTACTGTTATGATGCAATATTGATCTGAATTGGGCACTATATTTCTTGGAACCATGTTCACATGATTAATAACAATCCACTAATGTTCTTTGTAAAAGTGTCCACCATTATCAAGCAAATATGAAGTATTTCATCTTTGGTCTTCCTGGGTATTCATTTTGCCATGTTTTCCTGAACGAGCTGTGCCTATTCATTCATTTTTCACAATGCTTGTTTTTTTTTTCTTTTTTGAATTTGTTTCATGTATGTTTTCTCTCCCCCTCCCCCTTCCCTCCCTCCCGCCCCTCTTCCTCTCCCCTTCCTCTCTTTTCCTTTTTATACTTTTTCTGTCTTTCTGCACTCATTTCTTTCTCTCCCTCTCTCTTTTCCTTTATTTCTTTCCTCTTTTTTTTCCTTCATTAGAGGTCTCAAGGTTGAAAACAAATGTTCATCTCGTCATAAAATTTTATAACTGTCGTGGCAGTGAAATTTCGACGGCCTCTTAATTTCCAGCATTATCTCCTAACATCAACATTGTATAGCACGGGTGGAGAAGAGCAGGGATATAATGCCAGATCAGTCAGCATTGAATTCTTGAACGTCGCATCATACAATGTAGCTGATTTTCATTAGCTACTGTTGCGACATGCGATGTGACTCTGTATTTCCTTTAAGTTCAAACTGAAGATATTTTTCCCAAGTTTTTTTTTTTTTTTTCCTCCTGCTATTATCCCCATTTAGGATGAGCAAGTCCTGATTAGTAACTTATTATTTTATTGTTAGTTGGTACTTAACAGGAAATTTGACTTAGCAGGAGTGGGGAAATGCATCTGGAATAGCCAGCAATTAGAAAACAAAAAAAAAAAAAAAAGAAAGAAAAAGAAAAAGAAAGAAAGAAAGGAAAAAAAAAGAGAACCTCAAGAAGAAAAATGCAGCCTGTAAAATAATGTTTAAGTCAAGATGATTTCTCCTTCAAAACAGATACCAGAGTCACAAAAGATTACAAAATATCATAAAAGATTATAATAGGAGGAATATATCCTCTCTGATGATAAACCATGCTTGAATGCCCATCAAGCTACGGGACTCGGTAGCTTTTACGATCTTTCTGAGGACTTGATATCGTTAAATGTTATGTGCTGCCGCAACTATCTGGAGAAAGATCCAGCTTTATTTTGTTCTGTTGGATTAGTTCCCTGATCTTACCTCTCACTCCTACTTTTTTAGAGAGCCACCTCTGCCTTAAAGCGCCTTTTAAAAACAGTAGAAAAGGGGCACCTGTCCACGCGTGCACACGTAAAATCGTACATATTTCTTAAAATAGCACCACATATTTGTACAGACAGCGATTTATTTAAACTCCCATTGGCTGGGGCACTAGCGGGCAATAACTCAGGAGAATGTGCATGCCAGAGACTTCCCGGAAGGCATAGCGCCGTGCCGAGTAATAACTTCCGGTTCAGGGGGGAAATGCAATGAGACTGGCGTGAATTGAGCCTTCTCACAATTATCGAATTTGCTTTCGTTTGGCCGGGAGTCTTTGATCGATCTCTTAAGCTGGTCAGCGCTGAACAAGCCCACAATTATTCCCTTACACACTGGCCAGTTAGATTATATAAGCTTGGCTTTGATCTCAGGACTGGCTGGAGGCGAGTCCGCTCTTCTTCCAGACCACTCACACAAAGAGAAGAGTGAAGGGTCTGATGAAAGGGATCAGTCCCAATCAAATACGTACATGTCTTAGTAATCTTGTCTGTCGCCAGGGAGTGAGTGCTGCGCAAATGCCAGGCATGCCTCAACAAATGAGCACACAGGCAAACATTCACTGATCACTGTGCGGGATGGCATTTCTTGAATGTATTCATCATACAAAGGAGCTTGACATTGCAAATCAAAAGAGCCAGTTCTAGTTACCTCTAGACAATTCTAAATCAATGAGCAGATCTGATTGAAAGTTAAATTAATGTGGACTTTAGAGATTGAGATATCTGAATATACGTCAGGTGTAAGATACACTAAATTTTATTTGTCCACAAAAGAAAATTTCATTCACAACTGAAGAGTCACAATATATTGATACATTCGCAACTGCATGCGGACAAAAAAAAAGAATAGCATTAGAACAAGCCAGACTCAAGAAACAGTTCAGCAGTTTGATAAGCGTACCCCTGACGGCAAGACTTTGTGTGAGGTTGAATCGTAATTGGAAGCAAAAGAATGAAAGATGACTGAAATTGCCCTTTCTTGCTACTCTTTTCACATAGTTCATATTCTTCTGATATAATTCAGTGTTCTTGGCTAGATGTCACAAGGAGCTCCCTAGTTATGTATGGACACTTAAACCAGTACTCAGTTTCTCTGTCCTTCTGTTTTTACTTGGGGAAGGGGGGGGGGGGGGGGGCTTTGTGGGGGTGATTTTTTTTTCATTATTAAAGATGACTATTTTAACCTTTTCCATCGAATTCGGCATGTTCAAATTAGAGGGAAACGGTGAAAAAAACGGTTGCCATGGCAACGCCGCTATATTGGATTTTGGCGTCTCTAAATTGACTGATTTTAAAATCTATCTCTTCCGTCAAATTTCAACGGAAATTGATAAAATTTGGTGAACGTATTGTTTGATATAATATCTAAAAAGTTACGTATTTTCAGCCGTTTTCATGCAACAGAAAATTTTCTAGAAAGTTTTTAAAATGCCATGTAACAAAATTCAAATTTCGCCGTTTTGTCATTATTATATTCTGTGTTGCCATTTTTCAGCTTTCTGGGCATATCTTTTCTCGAATTTTGCTCCCTATCCTCCATCATTATAAGGGTTCCCATAAAGCTATTTCCGGGTTCTTGAGGGCCTATATGTGCCTCCCATGTCTTTTTTGTTTTTTGTCCAATCTGAGAGTTTCTTCACCTTTACTATGACATATAGTCCGCAACTGAGCTCTGAAACAGCAGAAAGAAAGGAAAATTTCACTATTTATAGGACGTGGAAATTCATTTTAGAACGCTTACACTGATAATCTGCA
>JBCEWB010130687.1:0-42548 GCA_039654565.1 Peronia peronii | reverse complement strand
AATTGTCAGTTGCTTCAGCTCAGCAGATTATTTCCAGATCTAGTAATTGAGACGCATTTTTGGGGAGGCCTATTTAATCATTTTCCATCAGAAGAAAAGATTCATGTAACTCAGCCATGGAAACATTTGAGGGGCATATCATTATGGCTACTAAACAATTTTAGCAAAGTTTGCAGCTCAGGAGTTTAAGATCTTCAATGGCAGATAATTAATGCGATATTAACATGCACTTTATAGTTTATTAAATCATCTGTTTATGAATGTCTTTCTCTCACCTACTGTATTTTGTTTCTGACTGTCTCAAGGTGAAGAATGCAGAACAGAGCGAGAACTGCCTCCTCTAATTGTTGGCCAAGATTTCAAATGCAAAAATTTTGCATTCAATGATCATTATTTTCATTTACATGGAGGTTTGTATTGTTATGCCTTTGCGTCTATGAAATCTGTACTTTAGTGGAAGAATATTTTGTTGCATGGAATGTTATAAACTGTTGTCATGTTGTTGAGGACTTTGTTCACTGGCCACTTGGATTAGTCTTCTTATCACCTTGCGTGTCAGAACAGAGAAAAGAAAAGGACTATCTGGTGTTTAAAATTGACACCTGACTTGCTAGTAACTGAAATTTGCAGATGTTCACGAAAATATGTCTTTAGGAGTAAAACATATCTGGAGATTATATGATTAGCAACAAAGATGTGAAGCAAAAATGTGCCACAATCTTTTGTTGTCAAATTGCCTGCAAAAAACGGCAACAAAAAATGTCTTTGTGATCATACGATCATGGAATGAAAGATGTGCTTATTCTGTATAAAAACTCATCTTTTCCTCAGGTATCACGATCGATCTAGAGACAGACCAGATGGTGGATTCTAAGGATGAGGTTATCTCTGAGTACAATAATATTGTGGAGACAGCTCAGAAAGAACTTCAGAACCACCTTATGTACGAGCAGCCCATCAAGGAGCATTACAATGTCCCAGTGTTCAATATTGCTGGACAGGAGTAAGTAATAGAATCTCAACTGTTTATCTCTGTGGAGGTTTTCCCACTGTGCCGAAAGGGTTTCAAGGAGTGTTATATGCAACATAAAAACATCAATAAAATGAAAACTTTTCAAGGAATATCCAATTTTTTTTTCTTTTGGCGAAAAAAAGATAGATGAATATGGCTTTCTTCTAAGTAGTGTTTTGTGGTAATTGTGGTCTTATGGTTTCACAAATGTGGAGGAAAGACAAAGAAAATTTAAAAAAAGATGAAGAACTGAGCAAATTTTTGTACTCATGCCATCAGTAAAATCCATTATCAAAATTGTTGATCTCATTCCACATTCTACAAATTTAGACTCTGTATAAAAATATCCAAAGATGTTCAGCAGCAATGTGCATTTGAGTTTTGTTGCTAATCATGTTGTTACAATAAGTTGTCTGTCAGTTCTGGCATAAATTGTAACTGTCTGAAAAACAATGCTACAAAAGGCTGCAAGTCACACTTCAGCGCTCAACACACTTTTGAACCAAACATGTTTGTATTTTTGGTAATTGCCACAAATGCAAATGTTGTCATAAAAATAATGATGAGTGTGACTGTAAGCAGCTCATGGGAGATAGAGAATTAAACCAACACTTATTGCAATCAAATCAGTTGTTTAATTGTGTAATCTTAGTCATTTGGCTCTGAGGTCATATCAGTTTGATAGATAACAAAATGCTGTGGCGTCAGAGAATTGTACAATGATGATAGTGTAAAATACACTGAATAATGTCAAAGAGAGAACATATATTGCATTCTTCTTCATCTAGCATCTGTAAAATTTCTACATCCTATATTTTCACAGTGGCCTTAGTAAGAGTCAAGATAAGTACTATACAGACATAGACTGTATTTGTATGATAGCAATGACTGTAGGCCAGTGATTAATTAAAATTATCCATACTATGAGTTAGTAACCTAATGAGAATGTTCTTGTTCTTTAGAAAAAAAGCAACAAAAAAACGTGCACAAATGAGTTTTAAAGCTATTTTTTTCAGTTTCTCTGTTCTTGACCTCTGCAACATTTAGGTGGCCATAAGTCCTAATTAAGAGGGGAAAGGGGGGAGGGGCGCATCCTGGAGGTGATTTTTTTTTATTATTAAAGATACACTATTTTAACCTTTTCCATCAAATTCGGCTTGTTCAAATTAGAAGAAAACAGTGAAAACAAAATCGACTTTTTCAAATGGTTGCCATGGCAACGTCGGCATCTTTGATTTTGGCATCTCTAAAATGGCTAACTTCAAAATCTATCTAGTCTGCCAAATTTTAACAAAACTTGATGAAACTTAGGGATCATATTGTTTGACGTAATATCTAAAAAGCTACATATTTTCAGCCCTTCCTATGCAATACAAAATTTTCTAGAAATTTTTGAAAATGCCATGCAACAAAAAACCAAATTTGGCCGTTTTTTCATACTAAAAACCCATTTTTCTCTAAAATTTACAAACCGAATGGGCTGCACATATGTACGTTTTTTGGTCTTGGTATGAAAATGTTGTATGCCAAATTTGGTTAGAATCGGTTCTGAAACAAAAAAGTAGATAGCAAAATATTGTCAAAAAACCGGGTTTTGAGAAAAACGTGTTTGAAGTTTTTTTTCAGCGAAAAATGGACAAGGTGAATTTTTGGTTTGGCTTTCAGCCTCAAAACAGCACTGTTTTACATACTAGTCCACTCTTCATGACTTATGTGTCTCTTGTTGTTGTTTTTCGCCTTTCTGGGCGTATCTTTTCTTGAATTTTGCTCCCTACCCCCATCATTATAAGGGCTCTCACAGAATAAATACCCATGTCTTTTTTTATCCAAACCAAGAGTGTCTTGACCTTTACTATGGCATATAGTCCACAACAGCAGCAGAAAGAAAGGAAAATTTCACTCTTTATAGGACGTGGAAATTCATTTTAGAACACTTACACTGATAATCTGCATGATCAGCAGTTTTTTTTTGCCTCATAGTGGTCATCCAATGTCCATTCCTGGCACTGGATTTTATGATATTGCTAGAAGAGGTTATAATCAAGTGTCTTATGCACTTTTTGCTTATATATAATCATATAGTGATGATCTACGATGGCATGTAGCAGCCAGATGGAGCCAAATCCTGGTTGATAGTAGGTTAGGCCTACCGTTGAATGACCATTGGTCAAACACCTTAGAATGGTCATATCCACTTTTTGATACCATTTTTATACGCAGAAAAGGCAGGGCTTTTAAGAGAAAACAAAAACCCCAAATCGCATTTTTTGAGCAAAATCCATATTACAGGGCGCCCCCGCCCACCCACCCCCACTCCTTAAGAAAAGTCAGTGAAACAAAAAGAATAGAATTTTGGAAACAGCATCACATACTATGTATTTGCAATAACATTAATACAATTGCTCTGTCCAGTGAGAAAAAAATTATCTGGAAATAAGATAAGATTAAGATAGATAAGATAAATGTTACTTGTCCTCAAAAGAAACTTCCATTCACTGTTGTAGAGAGACAATATATATGTTAGTTACGTTAAAGAGTGTTCAAATGAAAGACAGTGACATTTCAAACTGTGTCAGCATTTTCTCAGACTGTGACACATAATCTCTCACTGTTCTTCTGCAGCTACTATGGTTTTGTCATAGAATTTGAGACATTTTATGGATCAAGCCCTCAGAAACCAATCTGGGTACGTGCATATAGAGAGGAAATGGACAAGATGAAACCCAAACGACTGCCAATTTCAGACATTCATTTGCATGAGACATTCAAGAAAAATTTTGGATTCAAGAAAGCATTCAAATATAAGGTAAGCCACTTGTATAAAGTATTTGGAATACCAATTTCAAATGCCTGGATCAATTTCAATATCAGACTGGAAGTTTTGCTGTCATGCATCAGATATTGCCGTCATTATTTTTGTACATGAGCAAGAATGCCATTTTTTCCTTTTTTTAAATGAGATATATTTTTCTTGAATTTTTGCTGGAGATTTGAACGTCTCAAGCTGAACCTATACATCTCAGAACACTGTGAAATGCTTGTTATGCTAATTCTCAATTAGCACACTAAATCTATATGGTGAAAATGTTATGTGACAGTACACAATGAACTAGGTTCACTGCATCTGATCATACTTTCTCTCTGCACCTAGAATTTGATTTTGTCAACCCTCAGTTAAGCTGGATATAAATTTAGACAGAAATACAAACTGTTATGAAATCATATAACTCTTATGAAGTCATATATCTCATTTTGCAGTGAACAAGATATAGGAAAATATGAGATAGTCGTAATAGCCATCATTTTAAGTGTTTTCTTGTATGTAAATAAAGATAAGTTCTAAGAAATAGTTAGCAAATGTAGATCTTTCTGTACATATTCGAAGGAAAAAAACTTCCAAAGAAAATTTCTTAAAAGTCATGCTCTTGAACAGTTTTGACATTTAGTTGTAGTTTTTTGGCTGTGTAAATCAATGTTAGCATATTGTCACTGCTCTACAATAAGTCATTTTCTGCATTCTTGAGATATTGAGAGAAATATTTATAGCATAAGTCATTTGATGAGTTATACCATCTGATTCTATTGAATGTATAATAATTCTGTTGATGTAGTTCTTTTTTTTTTTTAACTTCATTGTCTGATAGCTTTCATGCTTAGGAATGTTGTAGGACATTGGTTGCATTATAATTTCTGACATTTTCATAGAATAGTGATGATGTTTTCAAATTCTTTCAAGTCAGCTCCAATAAGTTCACCAGTTTGTCTGAAGTGGATACTTTGAAATAAAATTAGGCAGTCACAATACTCCACCGTTGGACATGGTGGATTAATTTTCTTTTGTTTCTTCATTCATGTATTTGCCTTCAATCAGGAAGAGCAGGTATATCAAAGTGTTGGGTGCAATACTTTCAGCAGTACTGATGTGACTATTCCTGGTGTTTCATATACTGAGACATGATTTGACATTAGTATTTTCTACTATTTTGTGAAATGTGATTGTTTCTTCTTGATATTGACTTTGAAATAGATGTGTAAAGCAACTCTTCTCTATTTTCATTATTTCTTTCATAGAACTGCATTGTGTTACCTGTGCCATAGACATGTGCCATAAATTGACTTGACAGAATTAGTGGGTATAATTTTTCTTGTATCACTAGTGAAAAGTTGAGATATTTCAATATAACTTTTTTTTTTTTTCAGACCATCAGTTATTATTTGACAATATGATAGCCTGATAACAGCACCTGTCAGTGTGTGGTTTAGCTTAAGTTACATTTCTATTGTTTTGTGGAAAGTTGTGAGCTGTAGCAAAGTACAGAATTTTTTGGAAAGGACATTGTCTATGTCATGTAGATCACAAGACTGATAATGCTACTGAGGGTTAGTTCTTTGTAAATATTTGACAACATTTCTAAATCTCTCAAAATCAAATTCACTCTTATCCAGTACAGGAAAAAATAAATAATTTGCTTTGTAATTTATTTATATACTTTTGATAGCTTAACTCATTCTGTTATGTCAAGTTGGTTGGTGTGGATCTAGCTAGGGATTAATGTAGTGGGGTTTGATCATTTATGGCTCCAGAGGATGGTATCTCAAAGATAAAGGTCAATATCAAATAGAAAGGCAAAATGAGTTGGATGATATTCTGGGCCATAGTTCATTTTGGAATTAGCCAAGAAACATTAAACTTGTACAATCATCTTGTTTCTTTGTGTCGATTCTCTTAGTCATTGCTCACCAAGGGAACTGTCACTTCATCTACTGTTGAAGACATAATGCTCTGGAGTATTTCCAATACAAAATTAGTCATTATCATTTATCTGCTGATGGTCCATAGATTAGAAAAAAGAAAAGAAAAGAAAAAAAAAAGCAGCAGTTTTAAATGAACAACTTTTAGTCTGGTGAAAAAATTTATTCTATACAGTTGTCTTAGAACAATAGATTATGATGGAGATTTTTCTTTTTCATGAGATTCTTGCTACGAATCTATTATGATGGGCATCTGTGGTATTTTCTTTTCATCCGTTTTCATGTTCTTTTTTAATGAAAAATGTGTAAATTACATGCAACTGTCTTTTTTTGAAACTAGACTTTTTAAAATTTCTCAGCTCAGTGCAGCTGCTATCCTTTTCTTGATTTTATTTCATCACTGCGTTGCACATTTTCTCATGTGAATTCTGTTTTTGGTCACTGTCAGAAACTGAAACTGTTTTTCTTTTTCTCAGTAGAAATCCTTTGTCTCATTTTAGATTTTCTTTTCTTTGCAATCTTAGCAACAAGGTGGGATTTAGGTTTAATTGTTTGCCTTCTCAGAAATCACACATTATTATAAGCTGTTGTGTAATACGTTTAAAGATCCCACCCACTTGTTAAAAAAAAATGGACGTGATTAACATGTTATTTTTTACTTCATTGAATGTTTATTATATCGTTTCTTTCTTTCATAAAGAAAAGCATTAAAAAATTTTTGAAAGAAAAAAAAAATCTCTCAGAAAATTGGAAAAAAATCATATCAGATATAAGTTTATGTCAATGAAATGTTCATAAAGAAAAAAGAAAACTCATGAAAGAGATTCAGATTGCATCTATATTTAAAAAAAAAGACATTTAACAAAAAAGGCAGTCAACATTCACTGTGCTTTGCAAATATCAATAACATTAGGTATGCCTCATCTGAATCTATTTTTGGGAACATATTTATAGTAGGTGAGTAATGCATTAATTCTATGCTTGAGAATATGTACTTGTGAGTGTTTTATGCATTATGTCGTCAAAAGGCTTGCAGTTGTTAGTTGACATGGGCCGCATAAGGTACTTTTCTGTTGCTTTCTTGCCTGTAGACTCCCCTTGTGGGTATCAGAATCTGTGCTCAGCGAGGCCTGATCGCCATGTTCAATGCCCTGACCCGCAAAATCTCAAGCTCACGCATTGGTAAGCAGGATGAGCAAGGATTGTCATTGCTCCACCACGCTGCTATGTACAACCGCCACCATATCGTTACCATGCTGTTGATGTCAGCTGTTGATGTTAATGTACGCAGGAACAATATTCTGGCAACAGGTGTGTATTCTTTTGTATGAATTTATCATTTATCAACAGAAATCATTACTATTCAGCTGATAGGATAGAGTAAAGAGACAAAATTCTTAGCCATTTTTTCAGCTAGTAAATTATTTCCCTTTGTCAAGCACGGGAGCAGGATGCACAATGCAAAAATGACTTTAGGTGAGCTGTTATTTGAACAAGAGGGTAAAAAAATTATGAAAAAGTTATAATTGTCTTGCGTCGAGGGCAAATGAGTCGGAAGTCGCGCCGGGTGATTTTGAGCTACAGCCATTTCTAACTATTTTCCGACTCGGGTACCAAATTTCTTTCTTTTTTTTTTTCACAAAATGAAAATTTAACCTTTTATGATCTGAAAAAAATAAACATTTGGTGTAAATTTTGGTGCGTGAGTCAGAAAATGGTTATAAATGGCCATAACTCGAGATCGTGCGGTGCAACTTCCAATTCATTTGCCCTCGGTGCAAGACAATTATCAAAATGCGAAAAAGACATTTTCATCATAATTATGGTGAGCTTTTGAGAATTTTCTCTCACTGATGTTCCAACAGCGAGAAAGAAAGCAATTTTTGTTCTTCCTTATAATTCTCATGCCGTAATTTTCGGTCTATTGAGCGCAGCTGTATATAAGCCGCTCCTATTAAATTCCCACTAAATTTTTAGAAAGTCGGAGCTCTTTCGAAAATAAAGTTCAAATCACATTTATTCGATGTAGTCATCGTCGACTTCACTGAATCTGCTGAAGTCTTCTTCTCTGGTGTCAGAGTGAACAGAAGTAGCAGCGCTTCCTCCACCATCTTATCACTGACTTCAGCCGTATTTTCACTGTTACTTTCCTCTTGAGACAAGGTGAAGGTCATTTTTATTTTGTCATTTACACTGTTATCTGTTACAGCACACAGTCCAGCCTTGCAAAAACTGCATTGTAGGCATTTCGTCTTATTTGCAGCATGAGGAGGGTGTGCTTGAGCAAATGATCTGAATGATTCAGTGTATGCGACATTGAATAAAAATGTGAACAGCTGACACTGTAACACTGCGAGCAGTTAACACTTCAGCATGAAGCTCACTGAAAAATGCATGGACAATTAACATGATATAGTGAATTACAGAGAAGCTAAAACTAGATGAGTGCATCATGCTCTTGGAATGGGAAAATCCACAAACAAAGCTGAATTGTGGTTTAAGCCACAGGGTTTAAAACTAGGGAAAAAAATTTTCTAGTCCAAAATTTGTGGTATTATACCTCCTATACTTGGCAAAGGGAAATAATTTGGCTGATGTTCAAAATCATTCATTTTTCAGTATGTTATTTGAAATGTGAATTGAATCTTTAAGTCACAGTTAACTTTTCCATATAGATCAAGGAAAGAAATCCAGTAACAGTTGTGACCAATTACAATTGCATAATATCTGCAAAATCTTTTATGACTTAATAAATGTTCAGTATTCAGCACCTTAGACTGAATATTCCTGACAGAAACTGATGCAGTTGCATTTGAATCAATGCGGCAGGCACTTTATTTTCTGTAAAACCCTACTGACATTGAGCTTAAGAGAAAAGAGGGGGAGAAGAAAGGGGCCAGGTAAAAGTTCCTCAGCAGTGGAGAACAACATCAGCTGGCTTTGGTAGTAGTAATTTTTTATGATCAGCTCCTCTCATTATGAAAGAAGTATTAACATCAGTATTGCATGGCCCTACAATTTTAAGAAAGAAAGCAAAAACTGTTTCATTGATTTAATCTGTCCATGATTGTCCTGTTTCTGTTAGGATCAAATCGAGTTGATCGCAATGGTAAGCTTGACTGCAAGGTATCTTGCCCTGGAGCAGAGCCATTAACCTGTTCCTTGGTGAATCTCTTCACTAGTTGTTTTGAGCACATGATTCACTGCACAGCACATTAAACTTTCAGCTTCACTTTTGAATGGAAAAATGACTGAACTTGCAGGTTGACCATTATTACATATCATCAGCATCTGCTTTGTATTGTGCTTTCCATCATTTTCAAGTAAGCAGACCGCAAGGTGACCATTAGCAATACAGATTGTTATGAAAGTGAATGAAAATGACTAGGTCAGAAGAGAAAGGAAAGAATACACTGATACATTCAAATGTAACAGCATAACCAGAGAACAAAACAGAAATTTGAATTGAAAGAAGAAAATAGACAGACATACCTCCGGTCAAAATGTTGTGGAATAAACGTATGGTGATTCCAAAATTTTATCTTCACCATTTTTGCCATCTTCATTATGTAGGACTAATTTTTATGCTTATAAGTTTACCAAATATATGAGTGGGATTGACATTGTATCCAATAACTACTTGATAAAAAAAATATTAACAGCGCTGTTGGTAGACTTGAAGCATCTTTTTTGTTTTTTTTATATATCTGAAGATCTCTTGAAGGGGTAGTGCATTGTCACGGACAACCTATGCTATTTATTGTAAAATAATAAACTTCTAGTAGCCAAAACATGTTAGCAGTGTTATTTTTGTGAAAACATCACTGTTAATGTGTTTATTTTGCAAAATAAGACGGCTTGCAGTTCTTTCGCTGGCTCTCTACGCCATTAACATGTGACATCATATGTTTCCATGCATCTCTGTATTACGAGGCTGCTCGTCTTGCAGCCGACTAGTAAAGCCCTATCAATTTGAGCCTCAGGGTGTTTGTTTTGACTCTGCTTTGGCTTCGGAGTGACACAGTGCTGGCCCACATCAGACCACCTTACAGACAAATGTCTCCCTTTAATTCCTCCCTAACTCCACCCTTTCTTCACATAGGATATTTGCAAGGAGCCAATGGTAGGAGAAAGGGTTGTATCATAAAGACGTCAATTTCATATTATGGGTGTCAATTTTATCACCCCTCGTCACTCAGACTATTTCCATTACAGATGTGTTCATAACCAAATATAACTGCTTGGACCAAATCACTTCACATAGGGTGTATTTACGTTCTTGCCATAGAATCTCGGGGGGACACACTGGCTCTGTGGTTTGGCATCTGCTCACGGAGAAAACGGGCCGGGATTGACTTGCGGGTCCTGCATCGGGGGATGGAAGGACAAGAAGATTGAAAACCCGCATTTTTTCAGTGACTCAACAGTCCCCTGGTTTCCAGTGGGTAGGGAAGCCCGACAACTAGCCTTCTTGGATAAGGACAAATATATTTTGGAGGTCCTGTGTGTATGTTATGCACGTTAAAGAACCCTTGGCAGTTCAAAATCGATGAAAAAGTAGGCTGCGTGTTGCTGTCCAGGCAAAATTTCCAAATTCGAAATTTCTACCCACAAAATTTCTCAGCAAAAATTGGCAACTTCTAAAAGCCGAGATAATCCTACTTTCTTTGGATTGAAAGGCTTAAGAAAAACAAACAATGTAGAATCTCTGTGTAAATTGCAAGCTATCATCTCTCTAACCAAATGGACTTAGATCATTGTTATTAGATCAGACTGGCTGACGTTGACTGGACAGCCATGCCTACAAAGAAATATATATAGGTGATCTAATGGTAACATACAGTGAAAGAAAAAGAAAGCTATCTGATATATAAACTAATAGATGTTTAGCAATTATAGCTCACTTCTGCTCTCAATAGCTTGGTCGTTGGTCAGTGCATAACTTGTTAAGTGGGTCAAGTGGTCAGGGGAGTCTGCGCTATTATTCAGTACAGTATAAACAAAGACACTACATCAATTTGATATTCTTCTCTTGATCATCGTTCTTTTGATTGTAGTTTTGGAGCACTTGAGAGGACTTGAGTAGGCCATGTGGCCCTTGATTTTTATTCTTCTCTTCTATTCAAGAGTATTTCATCTTTGGGCATGGAATTTCTCACTGTTCTATTAGGTAAAGTTTCCTTTACCTTTTGAAGGAGTGTCTATGGAGCTGCGCATACTTATTATGGCGATAATTTCAAACTGGGGTGATAAACTCCAAGTTCAAGTGACATGGTGAGAAATATCACAGCGCAACGAAGAGTCCCTAAAAACGCCTGACTATCCTGCCACCAACAGTTCTCAGTCACACAATATACCATTGTTCACATACTGAATAGGCCCACTCAAACGTCCTGTTAGTGTGCCTTGTGGAAACAGATGATGTCACGCTCGGTTTACGGTCAGTTACGGAAAACCAGTGGTCCGAACGATCCCGTCTCTTTAATTGTTAAAATCTCAAATTTAAGAAGCCATTGGCTTCTAATTTGTATGTCAGTGAATTTACAATAACCGTAACATTTCATCTGAGGCAAAAACAAAAAGAAACTCGACACAACAAAATGATGTTGCACTGCCCCTTTAAACAGTAACTAAAAAACAACAGATTTTGCCTAGTACTGAAATTTTGTTCAAGAGAAGATTTTGTCTTATACCACAGTTCATCACAGATGATATACATGATAACATATGTATGTTTTCACATGGTAACACAGAGCTGTCTTAAACCTGCAGAGATCAGATGATCACCTTATTCTAATTTGGGATGTATGCAAACACTTCTTGAGACCATAGTGGTATTATTAGAAAGAAGTTTCAACAATGTCAGTCATGATTTTGCATTAGCCAACTTTCTCTGAATGCAGTATTATCTCCTTACTGGAAATTAATAAATTATGCACTGATGATTTTCGTTTGTAATAATTGTTCTGGCTTCTTTGTGGTGATGTGCATGTTTTTTTTTTTAACCAATGGTAAGTTGCACTTGGTGCACCAAAAATGCATGAATCAAAAAAGAGTTCTATGAAAACACCTATTAATTAGGCCGTCAATGTCCCCATGACTTTGACTTGAAAAAGCATAAAAAATACATCAGTTACGGAGGACCTTGTAAAAACTTATTAATGAAGCCGTCATTTTTGTCTTTGAAAGAACATTATCAATATATGAACTGATGAAGAATGCTCTGAGAATCCCCATTAGTGAATTGCACATTTACTCGGTATCTCTAGAGGGAATCAGCAGCGACATTTGAGATAACTGAACTTTTTGTGAAACATTTTTGGCTGACTATTGTCATACAGATATCTTCACTACAGGAAACAGCAACAAGTATTTGAGCGAGTACAAGTTGCAGTTATACATTGCCTCAAGAACAAAAACAAACATTACTGGCAGGTTCCACTAATATCCTACCTCTTATGCTTTAGAATACCAGAAAGCCCTAATTAATCAGGGTTCCAGTGTTGGATCTGAGTTTGCGCTACCTAAATTAGTAGGCACTGCTGCTGCGAAGCAGGCACCAGATGGTATGTCCAATTCAATATAGGAGTTTGTTTATATTGGTGTCCTAGCAGGGCATTTAAATGTGTTCAATGTTTTTTTTTATTTTTGTTATATTCAATTTTCAGTACAAATTTGAATCTCGAATACATAAACTCACATTCAGACAGAAAACTGAACAACAAAATGTATTGAACATGAAATATTTGCTTTGGAGGTATTTGATCTGGATAGATAGGAACAGGTTCATATTAACCGGACTGATAACATGAACTGACTATAACATATTTCGGTTCACTACTTGATCAGTCTTAATGATATTTGCCTTTGCTTGTCATTGAATAAGAGAGTTGTTCAATATTGGATGGTATGCCTTCTGATCATCATCGTAGCTTGTTTTGTTAGCAGTGCAATGTAAATATAAATCTGTGAAAGAAACATGGAAGTTTCTTGCCAAGATAGTTTATTGTCAAACTGTAGAACTATAAATAGCAACATGCAGTATGTCTCGGCTATTGACATCTGAGCTGGCTACTTGTGATATCAGTATCCATGAAACTGATAATGTGCTTCTCACTGTCTGAAGTAATATCTTATGTTATAAGGTAGGAATGGATATGCGTTATCAGTGAAGCTTTGCTATATTACTGGACATAGAAAATGGGGACTAGAAAATACCTAAAAGAGAACGTAAGTTTCTTATTTTTCATGCCTATGAGGAATGCATTCTGACAATATTATAAACTTCAAATAATAAAATTGTATTGATTTGATTTCATTGGAAATTTTTTCTGACAATGTTGGCCACATATTTGTGGTTGTTAAAAGAATTATCCTTTATTTTAGCTGAATGGTTTGACAGCATGTGATTTATTTTATTTTTTGTGTGTAAACTTGGACATTTTTACATATCTAGTCCCTTTGCTGTTTGTGTTTTGCATCAATAAATCTTTCTTCAACAGGAACAAAGGTAGAACAAACTGAATGTGTATTGGCATTTTGTAGTTGTTAAATTTCATCAATCAGGATTGTTCAGGCAAAAATGAGAGATCTTGTTCAATATGAAGTTCAAATTTTTTTACAACATTCATCAATCTATTTCTTTTCACCTACACACAAGACAACCAGCCACTTAAGGTTGAAAGGCACAAGATAATGAAACCTGTCCAGTATCATCTTATGTACAATATTTTAATTTGTAATTTGTTAATGTTATTTCATGACCATTTACAAATCATTCAGCTTTTTGACCAAAAGAGTTCAGACAAAAAAGAAGCATTTTAAATATCATTGATTTTTGATAGTTTTAAATTGTTGAGTAGTTGTTATTTTATGAAATGAATACAGTGACCCGTGACTGATTGAAACAGTGTGTAATCTTTAACACAGTTTATTGAAGTATCAATGAAACATGCATATACTTTACAAAAAATGAAGCTGACACTATATGAAAGAATAAACAACCAATAAAGCAAAAAATTGTTGTCACTGTTTTAGGAGGTCTATCCTTCACATTCACTTAACTGAGTATTTGAAAATGGGGAAAAAATATGCAAAAATGTATTTTTTGTTGATAAGCAAAATTTGTAAAGCACCAGAAACATGAACTGAATATTTTGTCTAACTGATGTGCACATCAATTCAATCTCTTCATCATGAAATATGTATTATGGAGATGAGCAGTTTGTACTTGGATTTCCTGAACTTTTTTTTAAAAGAAACTTCTGCTATCCTTCGCATACCAACTTATAGTCAACTACTTAGAAATTATGAGTTGTGGTTTATATGTCTGACTCCTTTGAAGAAGTTATTGGCATGACAGATTATTTAAACAGTATTTAAAATTTGCTTCTATTAAATCAGTAGTGAATTTCCAATTTCAGCATCGTACTTCCATTGATGTGGTAAGTGATACTTTTGCATCATTCTCTTGCTATTGTTTATGATGATCAAATTTGCTGACAAAATGTAACAGAAAAATAGTTATATTTCAGCATGACATTCTCTCCATGATCCAGGAGTATTATTTTAATTTTCTTTCAGGTCCCACAGCACTCCATATGGCTGCCCGTTGTGGTTCTCTGGATGCAGTGGGGTGTTTACTGGCCAATTATGCCAACATTTTAGCAACAGATCAGGATGGTTGGGCACCTATACATCATGCAGCTTTCTTTGATCATAGTGCCATTATTCGTCTCATGGTCCGGAAAAATCAGGGTCTCATTGAGCTGCCTACCAAGAATGAGTAAGTGTATAAATACAAAGTTAATCTTTAACATATGTTGCTTTGTTGTGGAAAATATCTGTGCAATTTTCTTTGGAATGTAATTAATTGTTTGTTTATATTTAAAGGACAAAATAAAGCATTTTTTAAAGAAAAAAAATGGCCATACACCAACTGTATGTAAAATCTTCTCTGGAGAAGAGAAGCAGAGAAGTATTTTTTTGTTTTTGATTGTTGTATTTGTACTATTATTGAAAACTTCAATCTTAGCATTTGTAAAACAGAATTTCTGTTCTTTTGCTTGTAAATAGCAAATGAAAAATAAGAATTGATATTTCTTCCATAGTTTATGTTTTGCTTGATGAATTTATTGAACAGTTTCAAAATGGGTGAAGTATCTACCGTTACTCTCATCAGTCTGTTTGTATGTATTATATAAAGATATGAAGCAGGTATTATGTTGAAGGGAATTGTCTATCTGTTCCATATTTTTGCACTTTCTTTATAACCTAGTAGTTGTGCTGCAGATCCCTGTGGCTAATTTCCCAAGCCATGCAGTGTGTTATTTGTGACACATTTTTTTCAAGTTAGTGTTGTTATTTTACTGGTTCTGTTGTGCATACTGTAGGTTAGGTTAGGTTAATCCCATAGTCAGTGGGAGAGGGATCTGTTAGGACACCACTGATGACATCCTGACAATGTTCCTCCATTTGTCTTGGTCTTCAGCAAGACCTCAGTATGGTTATGAGAGGTAAACTAGTCCATCCCTTGCATTTATCTTCCCATCGTTTTTGGTGTCTTTTTCTTTTTCTTCCCTGAAGGTATGACGCCTTGCATGGTAAATTGTGCAAGGCCGTCGACCTAGTACATTCTATAAACTAGAAATTTGTCTTGAAAGTGAGTTAAGTCTTTCTCTCAGGTTCTAATATACATGTGTTTACTTTATAAGATAGACAGCATATTAAAAGGCCTGTTGTTACAATTTCTGCAGGTCCTTGTCCACACCCCTCTTGCTTGCTGCTAGTTCTGGAGGTCTAGCGGCTGTGCGTTGCTTGATAAATCTTGGGGCTGAGATCAGGAACACTGACTCTGAAGGAAATAACCTGGTCACGCTAGCTGCTCTGCGTTTCCATACCAATGTACTGGAATATCTGATAGGGCTAAATCTCCCTGATGCGCCTGTTTGGAAAATTTTAGTGGGTAAGACCGCTGTGCTGTTTTCTTCTTCTTTTTTGTTTTGTTGAGATATTAAGTTTGTGTTAAGTCTGCATGTTGTGAAGCCTGCTGTAAATAAACACAGAGAAAAATAAAGTGCTCAACTTCTGGATCAAGATGTCAAGCTGTTGTGTCCTCGATAATACTAGTTTTTATCGTCATTAAAACCTGTGTGCCTGCCATCTAGTTGCAGCCACGTACGCTTTAATAATAAAGATTAGTGTCTCTATGTGTGGACTGACCAGATATGTTGCTTTTATTATCAATCTGTTTAGCCTGGAGTGTCAGCTGGTAGTCACAAAATGCTAACAAGCATTGTAGAAATTGTGGTAATATTAGCCACAGGGTTATAATAATACTGTACATGTACTACAAAAATGTGATTTACGCATGTCATAAGCTGTGTCCTGGAAAAGTCTCATATTCTGTGACATTACCACTCTGACTAGAGCAGACATTTGCATAATCCAGCCAAAACATACTTTACATTATTAAAGTTAGTTATGCTCTATAATTTTTCACTGAAATATATAATCCTTTCATTTGCGACATCACACCTTCTGCTGTATCCATTGAATGTTAATGTGAAGTGGTGTTGAGATTTAACCAGAATATACCAAGGTAGCCATTAGAACTCCAGCATTAACATTTTATGTTAGCAGTCAGGATTGACATGTGCCACAGTATATACCTGTTTGTTTGTTTGTGCTATACTGTGCTAATATGATGACTACATTTATATGTCAAAAAACTGGTCAAGGTAGATGTTACATAAAATATAATACTGAACGGACAATGTGTTCACAAGTTATGAAAGGCACACTAATAAAACCTGACAGGTTTAGCTGTGTGTCTTTTGTCTGTTCATGCTTAACAACCATGTTCTATCATGTTAATCATTGAAGCCAAGGTAGCTGTGAAGTTTAATCCCTTATTTTTGAGTTTTGCACAGATTCTGCTGTTCTGCTAAATGCACAATTACCAAAGCTGTATATTAAACCCTGTTTGTCTCTCAATGGTTCAACATTAACTTTTGCTTCAATCATTGTGGAGTAATTGTGCTGAGTGTAAATCATTCAGTTTCTGAAAGCTCTAGTACACATGAAAATGACAATTATTTTCTGTTATTGTCACTTCATTTGCTTCCTGACATGTATTGCTAATTTCACATTTTTTTTCTTTTCAAGAATTCCCATTGAACTCTATCAGCACATGCTGTATAAAGATTTTTGAAGAAATGTTTCTCTTATGTTTACTTTATGTTACAGAAATGCTGTGTGATGACAATATATCTAAAAAAGACAGTGCTGTGAAATGTCTCGAAGTACTTTCCACCTCCAAGCCTAATCACTGGGAATGCATTCTCAATGCGGGTGAGTCATGTCTGTTTTCCCTTAAAAGTTGGCTGATGAAAAAATGAATGATTCATTATTTCATAAAGGTGAGGGGGGGGGGGGGGAGGGGGCTGAAAATGAGGTTTCGGGATCAAAATTAGGTTTTTACTATTTTTAGACACTTTAACTTCTTCTGATATGAGAAAAACATTGGTTGGGGGCAGAAACATCTGCTGTATGCTCTAATGGCACTAACACTTCACCACTTGGAGACCTTATAAAAAAGTTATGAAAATTCAGTTGCAGTTTTCTCAATATGTACATTTTTTTCACTTTTTTTCCTTAAGGCTTTTTTTTTAAGGCTGTCCGGAAAGTAATAAGAAAATACCCATAATTTTCAGACTAATCAGTCTAATTATTCAAATCTATAAATGGTGTGTAATAGAAAATGCAAAATGCAAAGCACATTCTTGTGGTCAAATATCAGCATCACAGATGAAACAAATTCTATCACTATGTTAAATTAAACATGGATTCCCCCATTACAGAATGGTCAAAGGAAGAGGTGAGGAGGACTGTGCAATTTTTGCATGCAAGAGGAAACAGTCCTATCGAAATCCACAATGAAATTGTTTTCACATATGAAGGGAATGCAATGAGCATAGGTCAGGTATATCTTGATGCATTAATTGTGAAACACTTGACCGATTGAGAGAAGCTCTGCACCGCAAGAGACCGGGCTTCTGAACAAGGGCATTTTTCTTCAGCATGACAACACAACACCTCACAATGTCAGACTGATAAGAGACTGGCTCCATCACTACGGATGGGAAATTTTAAAACATTCACCTCATAGTCCCGACATGGCTCCATCAAATTATCACCTCTTTGGGCCCCTGAAACGCCATCTTCGTGGAACAAAGTTTGATGTGATGACAACCTCACTGAAGAGATGCGAGATTGGATCTTGTTGCCTGACGCAAATTTCTTCAGGGAGGGTATCTATTCTCTGGCTCAGCGCTGGCAAAAATGTGTTGATCTCCAAGAAAACTACATTAAAATGTAGCCAAAGAGTGACAGCAACTCTTGTGTGAGTTTCAGTTAGATCCAAATAGAAATATTCACTTTATGTTAATTTTCTTATTACTTTCCAGACAGCCCTCATATTTTTGAACCAATTGACTTCAAGTTTTGCAGATATGCTCTTTATAGCATATGTTTTAATAATATGCATCCCTTTTTCCAGATTTTATTATTGTTTTGGAAGGGCAATTGGATATTTGGCCAAAAATTGAGAAATTTTCAGGTCCATCAAGCCATATAGTTAAAAAGTTTATGACATATAATAAATGGCATATAACCCCCCAAAAAACTGCATATTATTTTTCAATTGAGCTACTTCATTACAGTGCCAAATTTCATACAATTACATTGAATAGTCTAGGAGCCTTCGACTTTTGAAAATACCTAATTTTCAAGACATAAAATTCAAGATGGCGGCTTTATCATGGCCATCGGATACAAAACAACATTTTTTTCCAGACGTTTCCTCTAATTTGTACATGCTGAATCCAAATTAAAAGTCCTTAGCTTAATCATTCAAAAAATCATTCCCAGGATCCAGAACCCCCTCATATTGAAACTTTACTTTTTTTGACAGGTGGAATACCTGCATTGGTCAAACTGCTACACCTTGACAGTGAGGAGATCCAGTCAGTGGCAGCCTCAGTGATCTGCAACACCTCAGAAAACTACAATGTTAGAGTAGCCCTGTCGAAAGCAGAGGCCGCTCCTGTACTTATCAAACTGCTGAGTTCATCTGTTGATGACATTCAGTCACGAGCTGCAATTATCTTGTCAGACATTTCTTGCATAGAGAACAACCAGGTTAGTAAAGCATCCGGAAGATTTTTGTTATCTGTTACCTGTCCCATTGTCTTGTTGTTAGACCATAGAAGAACCACAGATGACCTGACAATTATCTCCCTCCATCCCTCTCTCTTCGCACAGCTTCAGGCCTATCCATTCATGGATATTGTTTTTCCATCACATTTCTGTGTCTGTCTCTTCTTACTCAGCTTCCACTGTGCTTGCAGGATTGGCTTGGCAAAGCCTGATGATCTTTGGATGTGCCTCAATCATTTCTGCTCATGAAGATCTGCTCTGCTTGAATCTTGATCAGATCATTTTTATTGAATCCTGGAAGGCAAATCCATACACCATTCTTAATCTTCTATCTTTTTTGCTTACATGAGTCAAAAAGCCTGCAGCTTTTTTTTTTTTCCTCTCAGTTCTCTTTTTTCCCTCCATTATTTTTGCTTGTTGGTCAAAGTTGAGTTCAAATTACAGCTTTCCGTCAAGATTTCCATGGGTAACCTGACTATTAATGTCCCAGACATTTGCCCCCCCCCCCCTTTATTTTTTTTAGGATTTTGATGACATGACAGTTAGAATGAACACAGCTTTAAGCAAGTGAAACAGTTCAGTGACAGGCCACAATAATCTTGTCTGAAATTCCTTGCATAGAGAGCAATCAGCTGAAGGTAGAAAGTTCTGTTCAGGAAGAATTATTCTGCTTGAATCTTAGTCAGACCTTTTTGTCTGACAAGTCACTAAAGTTACACGGTGATAGTTTCGAATGGCAATATTTAGTGAATATTGTCTGTAGCCTGCATTTTGGAATCCTGAAAGGCAAATCAGTATATCAGTCTCAATCTTTGTTTTCTTTCCAGCTATAAAAGTCAAATATTTCTACCACTTTTCTTCTCAGTTATCTTCTCTTACTAACTACATTGATCAGGGTGAGGGTGAAAAATCTCTGTTTATAATTGTAACATTTTTGCTTTCATTTGCAGGTTTCATTTTCCACAGTTGATTTTGTTTATTTGTTTTGGTTTTTTTTCTGTTTGTTCATTTTTCTTGTTCCTTCTGTCAACAGCAAATTCTTCTTGTGGTTTGTATGTCATCATGTTAATGTAGAGTTATTATTATATCAAGCATTCATTCATTCCACCCTCCATCTAGTCATCTAGTTTTCTGTTGTCTATCCATTCAAGTACCCATCTGTCTCCACCCATCTGTCAGCCTGTCTGTTCATCTGTCCATTCATCTGTCTGTCCACCCTTTTTTTTGTCTATCCATCCATCCATCCATCCACCCATCCATCCATCCATCCATCTGTGCCTCTTCATCCATCCATCCATCCATCCATCCATCCATCCATCCATCCATCCATCTATCCATCCATTCACCCACCCACCCACCCATTCACCAAATCCATCCATCTATCCATCCATCCCTCAATCCATCCATTGATCCATCCATCCATCCATCCACCCATTCACCCATCTATCCATCCATCTATTCATCTGTTTTTTCCATCCATCTGTCCTATTCTTTCATCCATCTTCTGAGTGATAACGTCATTTATTGCTTCACCTCAGTTTTCCTTCATTTAGCCGTCTGTTTTTCTAATTGCCACTATATCTATCAATCCATCCAACCTCAAACAACCGTCAATCCTTCCAACCATTTATTTTCATTTGCCCACACTCATTTTCAGAGCCTGATTGCTGAAAATGGGGGTATCCCTCCGTTAGTCTATCTGATGGACTCAGAACTGGAAGATGTACTAGTGAATGCTGTGAATTGTGTACGAGTGTTATGTCTAGGAAATCGAGCGAATCAAGATGCCCTTGCTAAGTATGGAGGACTTGAACCGCTGGTTGAATTTTTGGATGTGACATCGGGTATGCATTACATGCTTATTATTTTTTGGGCTCGTGGTCAACATAGAGATTTCTGTAATTGAGAAAGGATAACCTCATAAATGACATCCCATAGAGTTTTCTGTATGGAATTGTTGCCCTGCTTTGTGAGGTCCTCAGGGTAGATATATATACATATCTGCTATGAACACAACTTCAAGCATGTTAATCAATTTATACTTTAAATTTGTTCAGCTAAATGTCATCTCTATAGTGAATAGTCATATCTTCTTGCTGTATATAGGGGAAAATGAACAGATGTACCCATTAAAACACCTGAGGAATTTTGTTTTGTTTCCACACACATTGTATGCTTTAATAACAGACTCGTTGATGTGAGGAATTTGCTGTCTTTTATTCATGTAATATAGATTGTGCAGATCATCACCTACAGTACACTGGTTTCTTCTTCTTCATTAACATTTGTTACACAGATAAAAAATAGAGAGTTTAATTGTATTATGCTGTTACTGTATTCTGTGCAGAGGACCTTCAAGCTGGTGCTGCTGCTGCTCTGGCCGCTGCTACCTCAAAGAACTCAGAGAATCAGAACCATGTGATACGTGAAGGTGCCCACAAGTAAGTGAGAGATGGTGCATTTCAGGGAAACACAAGAGAGCTTGGCAGTCCTAACAAATATATATTTCCTTTTTTTTTCATTTCTATCATCATCATTATCATTATCAGTCTTTAGTCTGTCTACAATCATGATAGACTGTGTCATGTGGCTTGTCCTAGCCTGTTGGACCTGTTGGAGCCAGTCCTCTCCTTATTATACATCTTTGTATACTAACTGCATATATGTTTGTGCATGAAACACAGCATCCTCCTCAAGACACCATTTAAAGGCCCAAAATGTATGTTACATTCTGTATAGTCTTTCAACCTCCTGGTGGAGGTTGTCTCGACGGTCCCAAAATGTAGACTATATTGCCAATCAAGAGCTGGCTTTGGCGACCCACAAATGTATTGGTTAAATTTTAGGGCATCACACACATCATTAAAGTCTGATATTCAAGCTACCATATTTATGAAAATAATCCTACTGTATGAGATCTAGAAGAATTTCCTTTCTGATTACATCAAAATTTTTTATGGGCATGATAGATGAGCATTGATAAGAAATAATTGAGTATTTGTGTCTGTCTGTTCATTCTGCCAGGCCGCTGGTTGAGCTGATACGTAGCAGCCGGAGCACCACTGTCCAGGTAAAAGCAGCAAGTGCCATAGAGGCCCTTGCTAGCAGCAATCCTACGAGTCAGAAGCGTTTTCTGGAATTAGATGCGCCCAAAGCTCTCATTCGCTTGCTAAAGGTTAGTGTGCATTTACTCTTCTTCTTCTCACTGGTGATTGGTTTAATTGTTCTGTTGAGGGGCAATGTTTGGTTTCTTGTGAATCTTCTTGTATCATCTTCAGTGAGCTAAAATGAATATTATATGCTCATTTAGTATTTGTTCTTTGATGACAAAGACACATATGCGAAGTAAGTTCTGTTTTGCAGCTGAGCTGAAATATTGTTTACTGCTCATTCTAGAGTTTACTTAATCAGAAGTTGTAAAATCTTATAGCTCTCTCACTTTTGAAGTTAGATTTATTAGATTGAAGATGACAGTTCTTCTATGACCTGAATTTTTATGGCTGCTTTAAGAGTTCAGTTTGTCGTAATTTGTCACATACTTCCTTTAATCACTAGCGGCAAAGATTGAAACAAACAGATAGAACTTGCTTGAAGTCCTCTGAACAAAATGCAACAATAACTTACTTGTGTTCTTTTGGCCAGCAGTATGCTTTCTTTTCTTCTCTTCTCTTTTTCTATTCTCTTCTTTCTCCTCTCCTCTTCTCCTTCTCTTTTCTTCTGTTCTCTTTTCTCTCCTCTTCTCTGATCTGTTTTCTTTTTTTGTCATCACTTCTCTTCTGCTATCTTATATCAGTTCACTCTCTCATTACTGAAATGAAACAGTCTTATAAACTGTCTAAATGGTGAATTTGAAAGACATTTTACTTACTTGCATTGAAACAGGCCATTTTCAGTCAAACTATTCAAGGTATGATACATACTCACAAAGATTATGATCATTGACTGCTGCGGTCATTTTAGTTTGAAAGTATATGGGAATGAAAAACTATAGTGCTTCCTGCCTTTGTCTGCAGAATGTTTATGTTGAAGTGCGTGAACAAGGGGCATGCACTTTATGGGCTTTAGCAGGTAACACCAGAACACAACAGAAGTACATTGCAGAGAGGATATCCATCCCACACATCATACAAATGTTACTGGAACCTACTGAGAAACTTCTCTATGTTGGTGAGCACTGTTCAGTTTTTTTTCTCTCTCATAAAGTTTCAGCAGTATTTCCCCCTATTTTCTTCAGTCTCTGGTGATCATCTTCACAGCCTCACAAGTCAGGTTGGTGGCCGTGATATCTGCAGGCAGATTCTGCTCTCAAATCTGTCAAGGGTTCCCTTTTTTCCTCTCCTCTTGTGGTTTCCAGTCAAGAGCTCATTGAGTGAGATATGTCAGCTCTGTCTGCAGTGATCCAGTTTCATTTCAAACTCAAATCATATTAAAAAATTATCTTACTGTGTATCTGTACATTAATTAAAGCTCAGAGTCTACATCATCCATTGGCTTTGTATGGGATGCCTAGTGGGCATATTATTTTATTGCATTTTACATTGCAAGTAAAAGATAAATAGATATGGGGATTTATAAGACCAGTTTAACATAAAAATATTTGTAATAGTAAAGAGTAGCATTGAAAGTGAATATGAAATACTGTCGTCCCTCACTATATCACGGTTCACCTTTCGTGGCTTCAAACCAAACCTACCTAGACTATCCTAGTATAGCCTAACCTAACCGTACATGTGTATGGGAGTGTAACGCAATACGTTTGCAGAGCTCAAAAAAAAAAATCATAAATACCAAAGTGTTTATAAGAGTGTGGAGAGGGGTAATAAAGTAGAGGGAGGGTTGATAATAGTATGGGGAGGTTTATAAAGGTTTAAAATGTATGTGAATAACAAAATAAATATAGTACCGCTACTTTGTGGATTTTCACTCGTTGCGGGCAGTCATGATAAACAAGGGAGTACCATATATGACACAGCGTGCATGGGACTGGTATTTTAGTTGCTGCCAGCGAACGAGAGGTCACGGGGTCATTTACCTGGCGCGGCAGCTTGTGCGCTGCTGGAGCCAAGCAGTACTGTAACACTGATTTATTGGGTTTCTTTGTCATCATATATTAGCTGTTTCCTTAACAATACAGTTAAATGACTTAAACAGTTAGATAGAGTGAAAAAGCCTGTAAAAGAAGATACCAAATTTATATTTGCAGTTTCAAATACAATTTTACAAGGTCGTTTAAAATCTAGTGTATATTTCTGTCACAGTTTGAAAAAAATGGGTTATCTTTGATCGATCAAAACTCAAAACTGGCAGTCATGATGAGTTTGGAATTTGGCAAGGTGATAGACAACATATCAGTCTCTGCACATGCTAAAGGAGAAATCCACTTACCAAAAATGAAATAGCTGAGAGGGAGTTTTATCCAATAGAAGCCTATTACATTACGTTCTCTTTACGTGTTTTAGCCTCCTGCCAGTGGTTATCTTGGCGCGACTGAAGACTATTCGAGACTATTCGATAAACCAGCACAGTCAAATCCTTGCAAGAGATACACTACAATAATATCAATGAAAAAAAAAACAAAAAAAACTCTTAGTCCGGTAACAGGATTTTAATAGAATGTATGAATTTTTTTTCCTCATTCTGCCTATTTTCTTGTCTAGTTTCCTTACGCACTTTCCTTCTGCACTGATTCTTTCATGGAATGCAACATTGGTGCAACTTGTAACAGATGATTATGCATTACAAATTGTAATTTCTATATGCTGTTATTCATACTGCATTCCCGTTTTATAAAGCTTGAAAATTACTGATGACTTCTTTTAGGCCTCTGTTCTTCCATTAGACCTAGTCCGAATCTGTTTTAGTACAAAAGGCAGACAATGTCGTTCCAGAAAATGTGTCTTGGGAAGTGTGTTCTTGGGGAAGAGTTCTCTCATCAATGGTGGTTTGAATGGAAGCAAATGGTTCTTCACTGGTTGGATTAGTGTTTAAAATGAGGAGGTGGGCTTTGCTCAAGACCTGATTTAAATTGTTAAACATTAGGTTAATTCTATCAGCTTCCCCAATACCACGCCGGCTTTTTGTACAGGCTTTGGTATGAGTGATGAGTAAATATGTGAGATCCGATGAGATCTTCATAGACTGTGGGACTGATGTGTCAGTGACAATGATGGCCGACATATGACCGACTGTTGTCTTTTTCTGTTTTGTTCTCTCTGTTACATATTCGACAAAGTTCACTCATTGATCTCATGACCTGTTCCTGATACGTATGATCCGTCACTGGGTTCTCTCAGCATGACACTAAAGAGAAAGCATACTAAACTTCTATTTAAATAACCCTAGAGGTGTCCAGTAGTCAATCAGGTCAAAGATGAGAATATTCTACTTTGAATTTGAATTTCCCTCCAATTCTCATACATTACGGTAAGAAACTGCTAGGCTTATACTATCTTTAAACCTAATCATTACTTCTGGAACATGAATACATATCACTAGAGAAATCGTAGAATGCCAGCAGTAGTTTCTACTGATATTTTTAGATTTCATATGGCACTGTGATGCTATTTCACAGCTGCGATTTCACTTTTAATTAATTGTTACGGAACAACCACACTTTATATGAAAATTGCATGAACAACAAAGAGGCAGTTTATTAAATGCTAACAAACAAATTTTAAAAGTATGAGCTGCCACTTTTGTGTAATTGAGGATAATATTTAGGAAATTATAGTTCAAATCTGCTAACTTTACGTGAAGTTTTCAAATAAACATAACTTAAAAACTAATAGTCACAAGAACATCGCGTTTTCATAGAATTGTAGCCAAGAAATGATTCTTGAATATAGAATGGGCAGATAAGTACTGGTAATTGAAGGACGACAGATATAAATGATTAAAATCATCTATTAATAAGGGCAACGTGACCGCGAAACACTATTGTGTAAGCCTGACTCATGACCCCCATTAACCCCGCGTCAGGTGTGCTGGTGGGGGAGATTTATTGCCTGAACTAAAAGTCTCGATTCGAGCCAAAATGTGACGCCGTGATGAATGAGTTCTTTTATGTCCATTACATAAAATAATTCTGACAAATTCAGCAGTGTTTCTGTTCTTTTGGTTTTTTTAAATCTTGTATTTAATTTTGTAGTTTTTTTGTTGTTGTTGTTGTTTTGTTTTTTTATTTCATTTCTTTCATATGGTTTTTGGAGAACTTATTTGTGGAGGTTAAGGCATTTTTGTAAATTCTAAGGGACAGTAAAAAACTTGTTGTTGCTTTTCTTGGGTTGCCAGGATGCATGACTGCCATTGCCCTGGGGACAGAGAATATGGCCAATCAGAACAAACTGGCTGCAGCAGATGCTTTCTCTCAACTGGTCAGGCTACTGAGATCCCCAAAAACATCACAAAAGGTCTTGCATATGGTTATCAAAGTGTTGGGCATCCTCTGTGTTGGTAAGTTTGTGTATCAAATTGTTACAATCATAGCACATTGAGAAACTCAGCTAACTCCCTTTGCATGGAGAACAAAATCCAACTATTGGAGATGAGGTTTTTGAATTTTTTACCAGTAATTATAGTCCATATGCATGGCGCAGTATAATTTAGTCAAAAGTCCTCATTAGTGACTTGGGCAATTATTACATCATGAACATGATGAAACAATACTCTGAATGTCCTATGATCTAAACTGAATAGAAATCTTTATTACCCATAGCATACGTGAATGAAGAGGTTCAATGATCAGTTTTTTTTTATGTTTGTGCTTCCACATTACACATTACATTAGGACCACATTACAACAGTTTCAGAAAACCAGAGTCCTACTGTTTTGGCATGAATTTCATGAATTTCTTAAATTGCATCTCCTGACACATCCATGTTCTGCAAGTGATCTGAGTTATCAATGCATTATCTCAAGCATAGTTCTGTCCAGGACTCACATCCACTGACAGTGAGAATATGTTCCTAACATATATAAAAAGAGGCAAGTAGGAATATGGTACAGTTCACATCTATGACTGAAGTATTTAATGTGTGTAATATAGAGACAATTGAATTGTATTTGACAGCAGGCACACAAATAAATTGACATCTAGCAGTGTATTGGGGGAAGAAGAAATTTATAAAGGATGTTTTACATGTACCTAATGCTTGATTACTTGATGGTTGCTACATTTTAAGAATACAAATTGTGATTAACCATAAGCACATTGATAAACATTATTTCAGCCTAGCTCATTATCATGAATATAAAGGATCATTGGGGCAAAATCTGCTGTATACACAAGGAATAATGTGTTTGATTGATAACAGATTATGAGGTGAAAAAAAAATTCATCTGCCAAGGAAAGAGCCAGTATAGACTTTAGGTAGTCATTTCTCATGCTGTTGCCTTTGCAGGATGTACAACCATTGTTTTTATTTTGTATTTCACATTTTTTTTTTTTTTGTATTTCCTGATTAGTTGTTCAGCCTGTGACTGAGTAAATTCTTTGCTTTGGCAGGTGTTGCTTACAGAAACAATAAAGTAACCCAGCGGAAGATTGCCGAGGAGGGAGGCATTCCAGTGTTGGTTAACCTGCTGCAACATCCCCCAAACGATGAGATCCAGGTGGAGGTGGCCATGTCACTGGGCTGTGTTATACTCAGCTTCAAGGAGAACCAGGAAAAGCTGTCAGAGGAACCTGGCTTCAAATTCAACACTCTGTTAAGTCTGCTCAAGTCACGAGACCAGGTGAAATCAAGAAGGCTGCCAACATTTGTTAACTTGTGGATAATACCATTTCAGAAACATCTTTAGTTATGTCTCTCAGTGCATTGTTAAATACACTTGTTGCTTGGTTGTCTGGAATTGTAGCATAAACTATTATTACCAGAGGTTGTCAGAAACACTTTTAATTTATTAGATGTAAGTGCTTGAGTGACAGTTTAGCCTTAATTTCCAGACACATTAGAGAATGGGATAGAGAACTGAAGATGGGAAAGGGGCAGAAAATAGGGAGGGGGGGGGGGTTGGAGAAAGTTGGGGGAGGGATTGGTGGAAGGAGAAAAAAGAAAACCGGTGAACTAGTCAGCCCCTAATACTGACCTAGTATCTCATGATAGTAAGATGATGGTAAGAAGTGGTGACTGTTTTTTGCCCTGCAGGAAATCCGTCTGAGAGCTGGAATGGCTCTGACTATCTTTGCCTTCAACAATACACCCCAGCAATTCTCCATCAGAGAAGCAGGAGGGATCAAGTACAGTGTGTTCCAGAAATTCATTGACTCCAGTGATGAATTCTATCAGTGCTATGCAGCCTTCCAGGTGTGTGCTGGCAACTGTCAAAGGACCCCAATGATTGTTGAATCCTAAGATGTGAACAGAATCTGATGATTTGTCAGGCTTTCTGTCATAATATCTATCATGTTCATAACATGAAATGTTAGGTCTAGTGACAGCATGAGATGAATACTTTGTTACTTTACTATAGATCATTTAAAAGTTGTTTGACAAACAAGCTGTTGAGAAGTGGGGACTCTTGACATACATGTATAAAAGAAATGGATATTTTGCCCAAACATCTTTTATAATGTAGAAACTAGAAATATTTATATGATCAGAAATTCAACGTAAAATGTGCTATTTTAATGGTTGCTGAAATGGAATTTCAGTGATACACATTCTTCACATGCATTTGCGGTCAATCTGTTATTCATCATCAGTGTTTGTCCGCAGATTGTTGTGCTGGCTCGTGTTATTGTAGATAGGGACCAAGTACCTCTGACAGCTCAAGGGATAGAACTTCTAGTTTCTAAGATCAGCTCTCCTCAGGAAAAAGTTGTAGTATTGGCTTGCAGTCTCTTGTCTTCCCTGGCACACACACGTGCTGGGCTTACAGATGCCATGGTGGCTGTTGGCATTCTGGATATTCTTGTGAAGACTCTGAACTCAGAAAATGAAATTGTAAGCTTTGGTGACTTGTGAGAAATGTAAATCAGAAGATGTTTGATGTATTTACATGCATGCTTAAAACCTATGTGGTTATTAATATTTCAGTTCAATTTATGCTTCTACACTCAACAACACATTTGCAGCAAAATAAATTAGTGTGATGCCAATTCCATGCTTTAGGGCTGTTCGATGTGGTCTTCAACTAGCTAAGTGGTTTTGACTGTTTCTGGCTTCTGTAAGGATTGACAGTTTTGCTTGTCACAGATTAAACAGTATAGATCTAAATATTCTCTACTCATAACAAATATACAAAGTAATATAACATGAGGAGAAAATACAACATGTTGAGTTTGCATGACATTACATACAGTCAAACATTGTTGGGAGGATTTCAAGCTATTTAATTAACCCTTTTGTGCCTATATGATGTATATTGTTGGGCATTTTTCCTTGACATACTCAAAGTGTGAAGATGCTGCAATAATGAACAATGTTTGTCAAGCTCCTACAGCATCCAGGCCTATAATGACATGTGATGTTCATCATTTGTGTCTTTTGCGATACTGATTATAGAAGACTTGCTATATATAGGAAACAGTGCAGTTAAATATGAACTGAACTTCTGTCACAAAGGGAATAAAATCAAGCAAATCTCATGAACTTTATATTCTTTGTGATAGATATATAACAGAATAAAGTGCTAAACTTTACTGTAGATATTATCATTTCCATCTAATAAGATATACAATAGAATATTTACAAAAGAGCTAATCTTTACATAGATATGATTATTTTCATCTCATTAGATATACAATAGAGTATTTACAAAGTGCTATACTGTACCATAGATATTATCATTTCCATCTTATTTGGTTCTGTCCACTCTGTCAGGTGAGAAATGGTGCCGCAGTGACATTAGGTTATCTAACCTTCAATAAAACAGCTTACCGCCTGCTGTTCTCAATGTGTCGCAATATGCCGGGGCTGTACAATAACATCATGGACAACATTGGAGAGGAACCACGCATTAATCAGGATTTTATCAATGATTTCAAGCAGGCAACTCTTATTGGTCTACCTTCCCAGTGGTAGGATTTGTTGGCATTTATCATTTTAATTTTGCCTTGAAAGTTTCCCTTCACGGTTTTATGATGTCTGTTATTTTTTTTCCCTGTGACTGAAACTATGAAACATGTAATTTATCTCATAACTGTGGAACTGCTTAAGGTCACAACAATGCTCATATTTATCTGGTGATACAGAAAGGTCCAAACAGTACTGACAGCATGTCAGGCATTTTGCATTATAAATTGTATACATATTTTCTAGCCAAAAAAACTGTTACAAAATATTGTGCTCAAAGATCAAAAATGTGAGTGTTGAACTGGCCTATCTGTGATTCTAGACAAACACTGTGAGTTTTGTGTTAATAATGTTTTTTGCTATGAAAAAAGAAAGAGATGGCAAAATGATAAAACAGTTTCAGCTTATCATTATTAGAAGATGCAGTAAATTACCTGAAAAGAGGTGATAAAACATTTATCATACACAGTATAGGTCTGATTATAATTCTGAGTGCACTTCTATGTTGCCTCTGTATCTGTTTTGCAGCCTAGAGATCAACGGTGGTTTCCCCATTCAAATGCCATCAAGTGCGAAGAAAAGTAAGACTCCTGACTTTTCAACATTCATGCTTAAATTATATTTCATCCTCTGTGCAATGCACCCTGCATGTAAATCTGCAAGGACTGAATGATTGTAGAGGTGTGATTTATTGCAAGAGAATAGAAGGGTTTATAGGGAAGGTTAGAAATCTCCAGTTATTGAAAAATAATTACAATAAAAAGCTTCATTAGGTTGTGTGCATGTCTTATTTTGTTTGTTTGATATCTTTGTGAGGATGAAAGTGATTTTTGTGCTCAGGTTCGTAAGTCATTTAAGAAGAAACAGAGACTCAGAATTTTGCTTTTTAAACAACCCCCCGCCCGCCTCCACCCATCCATCCACCACACCATCCTCTTCCTTTTTCCCTCCATTTCTCCTCACTAATCAGTAGTGCCATCAATGTTCTATTTTGTGACAAAGCTGAGATTCTTAGAAAAAGTGTACAGTAAAGACTGTGCTGAGGCTTCTATTATCAGTTGAAGCATGATTTGGATCTATACATGTATATATATATATATATACATTTACATAACAATAAATTTTATCGTTGTAAGCTGATGAGTTTTCCTGACTGTGTCTTGTTCACAGAACGACCACTGACAAGCCAGCAGAAAACAAAGTCAAACTTCAACTCTAACAATAGAGCAGTTTCAGCCCCATCTAAAATATGGAGCGACAACGGCAAAATTGTCATCCCCAACATTATGGTGGAGCCTAACTATGTACAGGTTTAACCCTTTAACTAATGCTTCGTGTCTGTGATTGGTCTATGATTATGGCATAAGTCATTTTCCACACTGTTGAAATGTCGGTAGTGAGAAAAAATTCTTTAGCACAAATTATTTGCTGAGTTATGTCATTATAATTCTGTTGAATGACTACAGGTACATACTGCCACTGGCACATTTAAATTGAAGTAACATTATCTGATGGCTGTCATGCTCACTTTGACCTTTGCCAGTATTGTAGAGCTGTGACAAAGGTTATTGTCATTCAATCTTTAGGACTGGAGTCAAAGGATTTTAATAAATCATTTTGAGTGTTTATAACAGGCCATTCATGTGACTCGGCTAATATACAATATACAAATCTCAGCAGTGATATGAAAAATTAGTCCCATGGTGAAGAGGTTCAATATTGAGTGACAGGGATACTGATGAAGATTTATATCAGCAAAGCTTTTAAAAACCTGTTTGGGTTCATTAGATGTACAGTCTGTTTTCTTTAACACATTTTTTTTAACTTTGAGAACACTTGTTCAAGATTTTTCTCTCATTTGAAACTATACCCCATTTGATAATTACCTCAGGAGCACTACAAATAAATGTATGGCACTTGATAGCTGATAACAACCCCATTGAAGAGACAACAAAATAAATGTAGGAGCCTTTTGATGGTGAGAACTTAGAGACTAAATACATTGTCTTCACACATAGACACTTAAAGAAATATTTACGTTACTGTAATTTACAACTGAGTATTATTTGAAAAAGATGATACTAACATTATCAATATGTACAGTAATTTGTACCATATTTTGATTTAATCTGCACCTTATTATGTCATCATTTGATTGTCTGAAATCTATATCTTTCAGACACAGGATAAGGGAAAAGAAGTGTCACAGATTCGACCGATGTCCACCTCAACCTGTAAGTCCAGCAAGAATGGAAGTTTTAAGACAAAGCTGAGCACTTGGACTGGAAGCAAGTAACAAATGACCTTTGGAGAGAGACTGAGCAGGAAAGACATACAGACAGAATTTGAATGCTGGTTGGAAGAGATGTATGTTTGGGTTAATATTTATTTTAGGTACTCTTGGCATATAAAGAATGGAATTATTTCTGATGCTAGAAACATGAGAGATCAAATTGATCAGTTTCATATTGTCAAAGACCAAATCAGACCAAGGACTGTTTCTAATGCATTTTGAAATATTTGGTGTATAGATTTAGCTTAGCAACTATTCTCTGGTAATTGACTATCTGGGAGATTTAATCAGAAACACAATTTTACAAAATATCCATCATTTGATTGAAAAAATTACTTGGGACTGTACTCCTTGTAAAAACTAAAATATTAATATTAATAATTGTGTATCACTTTAGTATTTAACAGATTTCCTAGCCTGCATAATTTAGTAAATTTGAGATTAGGGAGATATACAAGGTCAGTTCAGTTGTCTTCGCCCAATGTCAGTTGAAAGGATTACTGTCTCGGATTCATGAGTTATGGCAGTTTATACTAGGAAACCATGTGCTTCTGATACTGTCCCAACAAAAGGATTTCACTGGATTTCACCGTTCAATTGTTTAAACATTTTTTTTTTCAACTTGTGAAACAGAGAAAACTGATGTTATCTTGTTCTTTAGGGTACTATTTTCACCGTATTGATAAGTAGATGATACTATCTGCATGATTATGATAAATTATGTATAGCCTATGTTTTGTTTCATCTTTCAACCTCCTGTGGTGGTTATCTTGACATCAGCCTATTGTGTTGTGGTGTGATGATATTTTATGAAACATGATTTTGAAGGAGTAAAAGTATTATATTGACAAGGCTTAGTTATCCAATTTTTTCAATAAATGTTGGTTCATTAGATTTGCTCATCCTTATTTAGAATGGCAGAACTTTGCAAGCACTCTCCATGATTTCTGAATTTTGGGACTTTATAGTAGAAACCGACATAACAATGCTCTTTCAAATATGACAGCAAATGGTTTTACAGATTGACAATGAAACTCATACAGTTGTTAAAACTCAATATTATAGCTTCCATAATTCAAAATGAAAAGATGTTTCAACAATAATCTGGTCATGTTATTAAAAAATACAGCTGAGAAAGAAAACAGATTTAAAGTACATGTAACTATAGATCCTGACACATCAGTGCCTTCCAATATTTAATGGATCAGTTTCATGTTGAACTTCAAAAATATATTTTAAAACAATTGAGACAGCTGCACATAGTGAGATTTCTATATGTTCCCTTTGTTTTGTTAAACAAGCATTGGTAAGAAATTTTCCTGGCACACTGTCAAGATTGAGGAGGGCTATCACGGGCATGTGTTTATTAGTGACAGTAACATACAACAATAGAAGTAACATTAAAAAAGTTTGCTTGGACATAAAAATACTGAAGTACTTTGTTACAGCATAAGTAGAGATTTACATTGTGAATATGAAACAGCTTTTATTTTTACAATTTACTCAGAGAACTTCTCACTTAAAGAACTATGGATTATATTTAAATATATTATTTACAATGGCTGCCTGATCCGGAGGCCTGAGTACAGCATTTGTCAGAGATTTTTACTTTTTTTTTGTTTGAAATCTGAGATAACCTGGTCATTTCCATTTTGTGCAAATAACATAAGGGATTGTTTATGAACGTCTGTTTCCTAGATTGCTCAAATTTTGACCTTTTTATTTGGTTCCACGGTATACATCTGTCCAGGTATATGCCTTATGAATGTATGTTTCAAATTTTTATATATCTTTATACAGATATATGTGTAATATTATATTGCATTGTCAGTGAAACTTTTGAAATTTTATTTTTTATCACTATGTTTTCATTCTATAATTAATATTTCATTTTTTCCTTTTGTTTTGGTGTTGAATTTACAGTTGTGATAATAATAATCTATACAGATGCTTTGTTTATACAGTATACTGCTACTGTTATTCAGTTTTACATGCAGCTAAGCATTGTTTACTTTTATGGACCTTGTCTTGTCTACCATCTAATCTCTTTCTTCCTGTACAAAATATCTGAGTCCTAGCAATTTTGAATAAATTATATGTCATTGGGCCATATGGAGTAAAGTTGTATAAACTGTATCTCACTGTCTATAGCATGTGGGGTGTTGATGCATTCACTGGAAGAACGTCTTCTATTTCATTAATATGGGAAGAAATAAAAGAGACCAAAAACACCATGATGAGATCTGACTGACACTTATAGTGTTGTTATCACAAACATTATTTTTGCACTCATGTTTATCTCATGCTGATATACTGATAGAGATCCAGATTTGCTCTTTGTCTAATTATGTAATATGAAGTCTGTATTTATTTTAACTTACTGTTGGAGATACTGTTTAGATACAGAACCAAGTAAAAGATGGGATCTATCACAAAAGTGAAATTTTTAAATTTGAGCCTCTATTTTCTGCACTTGCCAAATTTATTACCTAGCCTGTATCATACTATGATGATGTGATACTGAAAATTTAACAAATTTATACATACAAATAGCGAAAGCAGGAAACCTTTGCACTTTATCCTTTAGGCTATAGCAAGATGTTTGAACAATTTTTATGTTAACATCAATTTAAAATATTAGTTAGTACATGCAATATTATTCTTAGTTACTTGGTAGGAGGGAGTATTAGAATCATGTTGTTGTTTCTATCTTCAGTTATTAAAGAGAAGTACATGTGACAGTGTTGATTAGCTGTAGAACTTTGGAAAACTTGTAGTTAGAGATTATTATGTTTTCAAAATATTTCTAGGCCTGTGCATGACCGACAATGTTCGTGACTGACGGTTAATGGTTAATCGACTCCCATGACCATCGATGATCTTGCAACTTGGTTTGTTTCGTCTTTCAACCTCCTTCCTGGTGATCTCGATCTCGATGATCGATTATTGTATTGGTTAAATATTTCCTTCTTTGTCATGTGTGATGTCACATCGTTTGACCTTAGTCTGTTGTGACCACAAACAAAAAATGCCGCCACCCACAGTCAGCCTGAGTTTCGCTCACTTGACCTTTGAGCAGGGATTTAGATCAAGAAAAACTTCGGGTGTGAAACTCAATATTTCACAAATCTGACTCTACAGATCAATCGGGCGTTGAATTCTAGTGCAGTTTGATACCAAATATTACCCTATAACTCTCATTAGATGTGATTTTAATTTGATAAAAAAACAGTGGCAACCGTCTCACTAGTTATTAATTTGGGAAGGACATACCACGTGTCAAACTATGACACCAGCGGCAGAGCTCTGTGGTGGGTGGGGATGGGGAAAAAATTACTAGACATCCTTTCAAATGGAGTTCTAACCCTATGGCTCAACAATAGTCTGTTTCATACAATTTTTACTCTTTTTCCCAAGCTACTGCGGTTATTTGGCAAATACGCTATGGTCTGTTTCAGTCATTTGTTCAAAGAAGTTTGCATGGGAGAGAGGGTTGAGGGGGGTATAAGGGGGGAGAGGGGAGGACAAGTGGGAAGCGTGTAATACAAAATTGTGCCGGGTGCCTCGAAGTCGACCACTCTAATGGCCTTAACCATAAAAGCGCCAGAAGAAACAGAATGCAACATTTCGCACTATGATATGGATTCATATTCAAGAAATAACAGTGAGACAAAAAATGTCAGTACATACATGTATGAAACGAATATCCTGCTACTGTTTTGTAGCTATTTAAAACGATGAATATGCAAAGTATAAAAAGGTTGCGGCAGATCGTCCCCTTGACACCACTAGAGTTAAATGGTGAATACAATTCAGCTCTTGGCAGATCAGTGACATTTTTTTTTTTACAGCAGTTGATATGCACGTAGTAGGGAAAGGGGGATGAGAAGGTGACTCGTATGTCGCCGAAGACGAATTGTTTAATTATTTCTTTCATGGTTGATCATGACCGACAACGTAACCGATCATTGGTCATCATAATCGATTAATTGATTATGACTCCATGCCCAATGTAACCGATTATCGTGACAAATCATGCACAGGTCTAAATATTTCTAATATTGTTATAGATGTTAGGAAGGTTTCATAAGACTGAATTAAATGGACCTTGATATGATGTGATATCGTTGTGCTTATCATATTATGTGCTATTTCTTTTATTCAGAACATATGATGCAGTATCAGGTATAGTGCTTGTCTTTGTCACTGCAATTTAATTTGCAGGAAATCTCAAATGGTGAACAATATAAATTATTAATATCATGCTTAGGAATGTTGGCACAGATGCAATTTCAAAGTCATAACTCTAAGGCTACAATTCTTTTGGCAAACAAGATAGTGAAATTGTATAGTCTGTATCCTGGGCCTTAGACATTGTTTGGATGGACAAAGCTTTGGATCCAGTTACAAAATTATGAAATACATGATATGTAAAGTGTTTTACAATACTGCAGTATGACCCCTGAACTGACATTATGGAAGATACCAAGTTTCCATCCTCCTGTAATTGTATATATATTTTCCCCATCCCCACCCACCATATAGCTCTGTGTAAATAAAAAAAAAACCATAAATCTTCATAATATGATACATGATTTTAAGCCTATCATGGATTGCTAGCACATACATGTTGCGGGTTTGGGTGAAAAAAATCTATGTAATCTATGATGATTCATAAGAAGGCATTCAGTTATAAATATGAAGTTAGTATCACATGTGTCAACTCTCCTTAAAGACTGTTTTATAATGGACACACAACATGCCACCTGTAACAAGTATGAATTGTCAAAGATTTGCTAGATCTAATGCTGAAATGTCCTAAAATTTTTATATAACTTAGATGTGTGTTTTAAGAGAAGCATTACATTTTTTTTGAAGAAAAACATTAGTTCTCTATGGATAAGTATATACATGTAGATTTTTAAGGATGCAACATCACTGGCTTCCTGTGAAGTGTATGGTTTTTTCAATAATATCAGATTCCTGTTTCAAGCTCTTTTCCACTCTTTACAGCACTTTTTTGGTCCTATCAAAGCATTCAAATGTATTAAATAGTACTGTATTACTCATCACAGCATTTGATTACTGGCAGATTTGAACAAATTTTTCACAAATTTAGTTTCCTCATTTTGTTGAGTTTGTTCAAAGTACAATATGTAGATCTACCTTTGTCCTCTTCATATAAGCATTTACAGAATCGTAGCATTCTTGAATTTTACTAAACATTTTTGAATAAGCTCTTCCCCTCTCTCAGGTTGTTGTTAAATATCTGGAGTAAGACAGTAAGAATAATAAAGTCAAACAGCATTTGTTATTTTTATGGTTCCTATCATGTATCAAGTGCCAGATTATCAGGGATCTTGCAAATCTTATTCTTCTCTCTCCTTTTTGGTTGAAGATATCAATTCTCACCTCACCTCAAGAGAATGCAAGGAATTATATATAGGTTGTTCACAGTATTTTGTTTCCTCTATTTCTGATCAGCCATTGCAGTGTGAGAAAAACATGTGATACTTTAGTGATGAACACATTATAATCTGTGCTTTCATGGATAAATGTCACTGTGTTTGATTGATTTATTATTTATTGAATAAAGTCCACATTGTCCATAAATTCTGAGCTGGTTTAGTTTTACTATGCAGGGTGTAGCTGTGCATGATTCTTTAAAAAAATCAAGACCAGCAAGTTAGAAGTAAAATATCAACTTAAATTATTCTGAGAGGAAACTTTATTCAGCAAGTAAATGAAATCATTACAATAATCCACGAAAATGTTATGTAGAAAAAGAAGCTCTATTTTGTTCTGCTTATCATGTAAGATTCATTATCTCTCAATTTTAAACTACAAGATGAAGAGAGAAATGTTAGCCGCGCAAAAAAAAAAAAACGCCAGAAGAAAAACTTACGAGGAGAGTCCCAAAGGCTAAGAGCTTCATCAGTGGTGGAGTGAGAGGGAGAGATAAAGGAGAGAGAGAAGTAGTGAAGAGAAAGAGAGATAAAGTAGGGAGAAAGAGATTGATGTATAGAAGAGTATGTAGAAACTAACTTTCTGAATTTAAACATGAGAATCTGCTGTGTTTTCCAAAGACAGCGTTCAACCGAACATTTCCTGCCTTGCACTGTGATTCACAATGTAAAGAATCATATTGTCTGAGCAGCTACCCATTGCAAGGAGATTGAGCAGAAGGTGTATCTGTGAGATCCTGCATTATTCTGTCTAGTTTGTTATTACATGCAGTTGATATCATTCTAACAAAAAATTTTACTGCCTGAGTCATAAAGGAATCATCAGGGAATCACTACACAAAATAATAAAAGCTTTGGTGATGACATGGGTAAGTTGTTTTCATCTATGTTACGAATATTTGTGTTTAAGAAGTTTTGGATGTTAAAATTACTTAACAGGTCTCTCAATCATAACGTGATAAAAATGAAACAGTAAGATTAATCCCAGTGCTGCTTATTATTACGTGGCTAGATTACAAATTTGATACAAAATACCCACTAGTCTTGTGCCTCAGGAACTGTGAAACTTATCATTTTCAAATTTGGCAGAAAGAAGTTGAAGATGAGGATTGGTTATTCCTTATATGTAATTAAATGAATTATTAAATTACACAAAGCCTTCCATGTTGACCTACACTTTTCAATCATACAGCAGATATAAGAAAATTATGACTTTATTATCACGAACTTTGTATTTCCTTTTGTGCTGACAAGCAACAGTACAGGAAAGTTGAGGAAAGAATAACTTTTGCTCAGAATAGTTCAGGTTTTGATTTACATGATTGGTTTAGGCCTATTCATGTCACATAATACTTGGGTGCAATCGCTGCTAATAAGGGAGGCAATGAAAATGATTCTCCCTTTTTTTTTTTAGTACAATGATCTCCCTTTACTATTAAAGTATTCAAAATCAAAATGGCTGAACCGAACGTGGAGGAACTGAAGAAAGCAATCAAAGGTAGTTTAGTCTGTATTATTTAGCGTTGTGAAGCACAGGCTGTCAGCATACCATGCAATAAGTTGTCAGTAAAACAGATAAATGCAAATTATGTAATAGAGAAATTCAAACGAGGGCATGGACCAAATCAAGTGAGGGCAGTCCCGACGCCGCCTTCTCTTGGGGAAACGAAATGAAAACTTAAAAAACAAGATTTGAACTAGAATCTAGATAAAAGAAAATCAACATAGACGTCTATGTTTCTGATCAAAATCGAGGCGGTTTGGTGGTCCCGGTCTGTTTCTACGACACAAGTCGCGAAAACGGCACCTATTGATTACAGCATTCCAATATCTAGAGTCTAGATCTAGGGAGATCTAGATTAATTATAATATGTCAAGATGATTATGACTGTTGGCGTTGTCTTTCAAATGACAAACTTATTTTGTTGATTATTTATTGGTGTTGTGCTGTTTAATTTAGGGGTAGGTCTAGGGTAGGATCAGGTTAGGGCAAAGATGATAGGGTAACAAGATATTACACTGTGATGTCACACCACAGTCAAAGATGGGCAGGAAAGCGACTATTTGCGTGTGGAACTAAACTAAGTGCAGAGATCCATCCCACGTGAACATTGAAGCGAATGGAAAAAAATGAAACGCAGATCATAAATCTGTGTTCTAGCTCTAAAGCATTATTTTTCACTTTTTTACTTCAGCAAGACAATGACAAGAAGAGAAAGCTTTTCTGAGTTGGATAGGAGAACCTTTGCCAATAGGTGGGGTTTTTTTATACCTTACAAAATTGCTTCCTTTGGCAATAAAAAATGACACCTGAGCATTGAAACTTGATTATGATGTGCTTAGTATGGTGATTCAGCTGTGGGAGCAGACCCATAGCAGCAAAGATGCCAGAAGAAATGTTACAAATGTATCTAAAATTAATATTTTTCTAACATATGAAGCGTGATGCATCGAGATTGTCACTTTTATGCTGTCAAATTCAACAATGAAATCAATGCACAGAAGATTGTTAGTGTGTAGTATATGAACTACAGCTACACTATTGATGGTGCTACATCAGGAAAGTCGATATCGTTTGCTATTTAGTATCTGTGCGCCTGCAAACTTTTCACTTCCGAACATAACCCGCGTTGTCAATTCGGAGGTCAGTTTCGATTCGCCGTAAATCCATCGCTAACACTTATTTTGTGCAGGATACGGGAAAACAGTGGTCTCCGCCTAAGAACCTGGTTGTCGGGAGACAAAAAAAGTGAGCTTTTAGGCGAGTGGGTTCTTAGGCGGATTGAAAAGTTACGCAACTCATCTGACCACAGATTGTCTTAACTGCTATGATTAGTCAATCGATATTGTTAGTTAAAGACTTATCTGTGCGAATAAGTACATCCTTCTTCCCTGTGTATGTATTATAATTAGATCTAGCAATTCCTGATCTTTTTTTAGTGTATAATTACATCAATACTGCCCAGCGTTTAAACGTTGAGTGAGTTTTCACATAACAGTGTCATTGTTGAAAACATGATATTGCTATGCTACCTTACGTATGCTCACACAAGTGAATCAAGTGTTTGCAGACCAACCGAAGTGGTTAAACAACTGACCAGTCAGGAGTCTAAACTTACTCCTCCTTATCCACAAAGCCAGTCACAAGTGCTGTCCCACGTGTGGTCAAACAAAGAAATGGTTACGGGTTAGTCCACAGTGTAACCTGATTATGAAGTCATGCATCAACCATCACTTCCACTCCTATCTGTTCTCACCACCCCAATCCCCATTTCACTGCACATCTAGCACTGTGTGTGTCTCTGAAGTGGACAATATGATGTGAAATTTCACCAAAAGTACTCGCATGTCTTGGCCAACACGGGGCTCTTAGGCAGATTTTTTATTTGAGAGCGGGTTCTTAAAGGGGTAAATTATAGAGGAAAAATTCCATTTCACAGCAGAAGCAGGTTCTTAGGTGGACAGGTTTCTTAGGCAGAGGGTTCTTAGCCGCTGACCACTGTATATCCCAACCATAGACATACAACTAGAGATCTATTAAATAGGACACTGGTTTCGCACCGTGGTCCTGGCCTGTCTCTACAACAATGCAGTCCAAAAGTAGAAATGACACGATATTGATTACTGTCTTCCAGTTTCATAGTTGAAAAATGAGAATTCTCATCATTCAGCAGAGCAAAACATTCATTGCGTTAAATTGTGAGCTACATGTACCTGGAGTACTGCAAGATGTACTGTGATGTGGGCTTTTAAATTGAATGGTTTGGAAAAATTTGGTATATTTATTTAGGCAGGGTGTCTCAAGCTGAAGCTGAGGCTATGTTGAAAACAAATTGTTTGCCATCTGTAGCTGTAACTCATCGGGTGATTTGTCTGAGGTCTGTTTTAACTCAGTGCAGTTTGCAGTCTCTGAAGATAGCACACCGTTTTTTATGAAGGTGACATCTGAAAGCAAACTGAAATTACAGGGCATTGGGATTATAATTCCAATCACCTCGACACCTGAATAGGGTCTCTAAATGGCCTTGCGAAAGACAGCAGGTCCGTAGAGTTCTCTAGCCTTGAGAAAGCAGTCGTTCTGTAGTCCCTTGCAGTAACTTCAGTGTTGTCAGGAATCTGAGGAAGCCTATCTATTTGTCTTCCATTGACAAATGGCTTGCCTGTGTCATCTTTAAGACTTCTTATACTTATAAATACATAACTAGGCCTGTTCTATAAACTGCACTTATCTAATCAAACAGGCATCCTCCGAGGGGCTGATCTTGACAGCTTGTCAGCCAAGAAGGTGAGGAAGATGCTGGAGGACAAGTTTCAGAAAGATTTTTCAGCGAGGTATGTATCTATGATATTTGAATTTGATGATTCATTCCTACTACCACCTTTTCTTTTTCCTGTTACCACGAAAACTTCATGTGATATATATGAGTCAGTTTGACACATTGTTCTCTTTGCTTGTCTGTATTAAAATTAGTGATGTTTCTGCTGAAATACCTGAACAGAATGAAATATATTTATAAGGAAGTGTATTATATGTATGTCTGCATATGCACAGATTGTGGATAAATATTCATTACAGATCATCAAATCATAAATGTCAATGTTTTGCTTTCTAATGAAAGTGAATTGTAAAAAAGATAATAATATTTTAGTACTAAGACAAATTAATGTTGTGTACTGCTACAATTTCAATGCATTATTCTGTTACTGATTAAAGCTGCAACATCATTTTGTTGTGTCAAGTTTCTTTTTGTTTTTGCCTCAGATGAAATGTTACGGTTATTGTAAACCCACT
>JBCEWB010130676.1:0-11234 GCA_039654565.1 Peronia peronii | reverse complement strand
TTCTCAACATGGAGCTATTGAAATCTGCCAATTTTGGTGCACATTGGTACAGTCTGACATGATGCGGACATAGGTGAAGCGAACGTGACGCATTGACCCTCCAGTCCTATACTATCCTATAGATCTATTCTATAGATATCTAGATCTATAGAATCTAGACTATATCTCCACAGGCGCGGATCTAGATTTTGATTCATATTAGATTCCATACTCATATAAAAACCTTGCAATGATTTCATTTTACTAAAGAAAAGACCAACGTTCAATGTACCTCGCTGGTATCGGTTGGTTCACACAGATCTAGGTTCAGATCTAGACTGTCGATAACAGACTTTATGTTGAAAACATGAGCCTTTTCTCTCAGTCGCCAGATTTTTTAACGTCTGGAGATCAAACATTAACAACAACAACAACAACAAATAATAATATTGATCTATATTTTACCAGTTTCCAAAAGAAGAGCATCTGAAATACTCGTACAGTAGCGTGAAGAAAGAGAAAAGAGAAACTCCATTCATGACATGCTCTTCTGTTGTTAATAAACCTAGCATGGCACAGGAATGTTATGCCAAGTAGGCCTAATGTCAAAATAACTGGGGCTTTCTATTATTTCGGAAACGCAAGATTTACATTTCTATTTTTAAGTAATTGATCTACTGACTACTGACTATGAAAAAGAAAGATGAAATAGTAAGAGCGAGTCAGCTTTGTGACCTATAGACTCCAGTTAGCCTTTAATAGGATCATTTTTATATTTGACCAGTTTTCATCTCCGCTTTTCAACGTAATCTACCGGAAGTATCGATTTACTATACAGTAAATATAGTATATTATTATTATAATTGCATACAGCATTAAAATCATAGCTTTATTTCCGCCCAGAATATGCGTGCTTTTGAGGCGCAAAGGTGCATGAGTTAAGGGAAAGTCCTGGCATAATTTTGGAAACTTCTGCGGGTTTGTTTGTTTTTTTTTGGGGGGGGGGGGGGAGGACATCGACTTCAGTATGGTCAAATTAGACGGAAGCAATCGAACAAAAAAAAAAAAAAAATGAAATCACTCGTGGTTGCCATGGCAACGGCCGTCGTCTAGAATTTCGCTACCCGATATTACAGACCAATAATCAATGTGGTCAGCGTCTCAGATGGTCAGCCAGTGGCATTGGGGCTCCCGATATCAGTGAAGGATTTGTTTGTTTTTCTTAAGCCTTTCAGTCCTGAGAAACTAGGATTATCTCGGCTTTTAGAAGTTGCCAATTTTTGCTGAGAAATTTTATAGGTTAGAAATTTGGAATTTGGAAATTTTGCCAGGACAGCAGCACTCAGTCTACTCTTTCATCGATTTTGAACTGCCAAGGATTCTTTAACGTGGGTAATGTACACACGAGACCTCCGAAATATATTCGCCCTTATCTGAGAAGGCTAGACGTCGGGCTTCCCTACCCAGAAGAAGAAGCCAAGGGACCGTTGACTCACTGAAAAAATGCAGGTCTTTTGATCTTCATGTCCTTCCATCCCCCAATGAGAGGACCTGCGAGTCGTGCAGAACCCGCAACCTCACCGACGTGAGTTGTTATTAGTGAAGGGGGTCATAATCAAGCCTTTTATACGCAATTTGTCCGTAGGCATAGAAATATTGATGATCTATTATTCCATATAGAGCTCCGAATGAGCAAGAGTCTGGATGGCACACCTTTGACTGGACATATCAGCTCTTTTTTTTCATACCATTTCTATATTAAAAAAAAAGGTAGGACTTTTAAAAGAAAACAAAAACCCAAAATCAAAAATTTTGAGCAAAAACTTGATTTCAGGACTCGCTCCTGCCATAACAAAAAAAAAAAAAAAAATGCATGTAATAAAATAACATAAAATAAAAATAATAATAATAATAAGATCCTTGGCAGTAAAGGAGTTAAACAATTCATGCAGCAAATCTTGCTAAATGTGTCTGTTTTTTGTTGTTGTTTTCTTCAATTTCATTTCAGAAGTATATGAGAATCCACCTTTCACAAGAAGCTGACATCATTATTGTGAAGATACAGAGGAGCATTGACAATTTCTGTTGCACGATAACTTTCAGACCTGTTCTCTCCTCATCCATAACGCACAAGTGTCTCTTTCATGAAATCAATGTATTCACTATTTAAAGATGTCTGACAGACACAAGTAATGGAACACAATGATTTATTTAATGCTATAACAATAATACATCATGTGCACAATAAAAAACAAAATATTGTCACTGACAAAGGTCTTTGATCATATATGTGTAAGTAGTATGGCATCATATCATTACTAACTTGATAAAAAGAGTTATGGTATAAATAGTTTTGCATGAAAGTGTGAAGAGAAAAAAGGCTATCTCATCCACAGAAAGCATGAAGTGAATACAACTGGTAATAAAAAAACACAAATATGAAAGAGCGGAATTTTATTTTTCTATGAACTCATCTACTGTGGAGCTCTGTGTCAGATCAAATTTATTAGGCATAAAAAGAATAACTCCTGCAAATTTAATATGAAAAATATATATCAATAAGGATAAAATTTATAAATGCACATGAGAGTTTAAAGGGAACAAAGCTGTTTTGACAATCTGCTCTTTTTCATCCAAAGCATAGTTGTATCAAAGTTAAGCCACAATACTCTAAAATTAAAAATAAATAGTTTATGAAAAAAAATGAGGTTTTCAATAAAATGCAGAAACATTTTGTCATATGTCATTAAAATATTCAACAAAATTTACAAGCCATCTCAACAACAACAAAATTTCAATTATGACAATTACAAATCTTGATAAGAAACAATCAAATACATGTGTAAAGTTCAAAAACTCATTTGAACAAATGCATGAGACAGTTACATGGTGATCACAATACACATCGACGTCCCTGCCATTTTTTTTTTTTTTTACATTAAAATTTTGTTCAGTAATTCATAAAGAATTCTCTCTTCATATATATGGAGCAGAGGGGAGGGGAATGGATATGAAATTTTTTCTAGCCTCAGGTATATGAATTCTTGGTTTTCTGTGGGATTAAATAAACATACAAAATAGTGCCTCATTTTTCCTTCCTGACTGGATTTCCATTCTTTCTCAACATTTTTATCTTTATAATGCAAAAACGAAAAAAAATATAAAAGGAATAATCAGGAACAACGAAAAAGAAACTCATCACAAGAAAATTGCACTTTTATTAGTTTTAAGAGCAATTTCTCCAAAAGAAATGGCCAAAGATCAGAGATCTCAAAATAATATCAGTTAATATCTTGATTTCTGTTTACTCTTCTCTATTACTCTCTCTCTCTGTTTTCATACTCTCATAATTTCTCTCTTCCTCAAAACAAGTCATTTTGATCATCAGCCAAATCAGCCTTTGCCAAGCATTAGAGGTACATGTATAAGACAAGTATTGTAAAGAAGGAAAAAAAATCACTTTTTCTATTGTTATCTGAGTTACATAAAATTCTTTAAAGTTCACCATGGAATGAAAATGTTTTTTTTCCCCTCATCCTGGTAATTTTTTACATAATTTTGTGCTTCATTGTTTCAAATAGCAGAAACAAAAGTGCTTTTTCTTCTTCTTTACAATGCGTGCACATGAATTGTATCTGTTTTACCTGGCACAGGGAAGTAACTTCCTTGTCTGAACAAAAAATGACTCACAACTTTCTCTGCTACTCATTCACTCATTTACACTGGTGCCTAGAGTGGAGGTATCTTCCTTTCTCTATCCCTTACCCATGATAGGACTAATTGGTGCTCGCTCTACACAGAGCACAAATAAGTCTAGACATTGGTAATGATTCATCACTTTGTCACTTCAGAAAAGCAAAAACTGCTTCAACAATTATCCTACAAAGCATTTGTCAGAAACACATCTAGATTCTAGCTAATCTAAAAAGCAGTCATAATGTGTTCTTTGAAATCAGATTTTATGCTGTAATTTTAAAACATGCACTTTAACCAAATAGTCTCTAAGTCCTTCATACATCCACAGGATGCATTGAAACACTTTAGTATGTTTATTAAACATATGTGCATTATAATAAATATATACAGTATCTTGCACCTCTTGTCTATCTTTTGTGATGGTTTTTAAAACAAAGAAACAAAAGATACTGTTCTGCAACAACTCAAGAGCAGGGAAACGTTTTTTTTCTCTTGATAATATTCATTCATCAAAGCATTCCATCACTCATAAATAATGACATATTCAAAATACAACTTCAATAAATAATACTGATTTGTTTACACCACCAGCAGATATTTTGATTACATTCTGAAACAAATAATAGTATGTCAGCACTCCCTAGATATTTTGAAACAACTGTGACTGAAATATACATGTACATATACAATCATATCTGCACTATGCAAATCCATGCTAATAAGCTTGACAGCTGAAAGAGACTAGAGCAAATCAACATCAATACCTCAAATTGGATATCAGAGATAATGGGATGAAAGATTAATTTTGAACAAATATAACATCTACTGAATAAAACTGGCATTAAAAACATCTACATAATATCAGGATTAGGCCTATGTGCAACCTTAGACTTGTATTTAGCAATGCCACATTCTTCTTTTAGTGACTTAAAAACACCAAAATAACAGACTGAGACACCAATGATACAAAAAAATTCTCTCTCTGTGTTAGCAATAAAGCCCAATTTTCTTTGGTGCATGGTTTTCCATAGACTTAACATTTAACTTATGGAGCAGTGAAAATATGCCCTGGTATTTTGAGTTATATGTGGAAGAATCTGACAGGGTACATATCAATATACATAATACATGTACATCCCATTTTATTGTTGATATGCTACCCATAATGGCATGACATCCACATCTTAAGTTTTCTCCATCCTTCTAATACTTCAGTTTCAGTGTGGTGAATATAAACAAACAAAGCACAATATAAATAGTAACACTAATCATGCACAAATAAAATAGAAAAGAACACCACATGTACAAGTACAATGCTTTGTTGTACTTCATGTTTCGTAAGGGTGTCTGTTTTCTCACTGTACGCAATGCTTTTGTTGAGTAATCCAAAAATGTCCATGCAATGACATTGTCTCCCACTGAAGAAAATTTTTTATTCAGGAATTCAGCAACTGTATTCTCGTCATGGATTATGGGCCCAAGGTTAGCAAAATGGGAATTTCCATAATGCTTTTCTTTAGGAATTCTCATAGTACAGGTGATTTTTGGAGAAGGGGGGATTACTAAAATTACTAAGTAAACAGAAGTAATAGTACAGCCAAGACAGTGCTGACAGGCCACTCCTCCTCATTAAATTAATACATTTCCTTCCTTTTCTCTTTTTCCTATTAGCTGGTTCAGACTGCCTATCTTTCTATGGCTGTTTCATGTGCACCGCTTCGAACAGCATGTCTTCTCAACACTGTCATCTATTATTAGCACCCAAACAGCAACACGATGGGTACAAAGAAAGGGCAACCTCCAAAGCAGCCATATGCCACAGGTCAGAGAGACTATGGGAGTGGGAGGGAGTGGTGCAGGGTGATACGCCTGTCTGTGTGATGCTGAGCCGTGACTTGGTTTTCCGATACATCAAAACTTATGCAACATCTACAAAACCAAAGTGCAGTTTGTAAAAATATTTAACATGACAAAGATCTCATAATATTATCACTGATTAGCCAAAAACATCCCAGAAAAGTCTAAATTTCACGATATATCGGTCTGCCATGTCACTAAGTATCTGTTATTCCACAATATTAATTCTGTGAGTTTTCCTCATAGAATACATATGAATTATATGAATATTATTATTAAGAGGTACTATACCATCACATCTTTGCCTTAAAAGATTTAATCTTGTGGTATTTCGCTTGGTTGCGATTGCACATGCTCAAATTTGTTCATTCTACACATAATAACCAGATTCTACCAAAAAAAGAAATAAAGAATAATTCATCTTCAAAGACTAATTAAATTGTTTCTTTCAAGTCCTAAAACTTTGTTCAGATGTACATTAGTTATGAAAATAAACAATTCAAGTGATACATTCAAGCGTATTTGGAAATCTCTGTTCTTAGTACTTCCTAATATACATTAGACAATTTTACTCTTATATCACCATCAGTTAGCACAAATGCACATCATAGAATCAAGTTGGCAATCTTGTTGCTGAGACAGTTTCGCCTCTTCTAAGATGTGACAATGGTGTGTGCTTTTTCCTCCTGCGGCCTCTTGGAGAGCCTCCGCCTTTTCCAAACTTTTTTCTCCAGTGACGGATTGTGGATTCATGCACGCCAAAATGTCTGGCAGCTGGTCTGTTCCCCACAAATTCTGCATACTCAACAATCTGATGTTTGAAGTGGGATAACAAGGATTTCTATGGGACAGGAAAAGAGAAAGGTGTAAAGCTTAGCTTGTAATTATTGTCAGTCTCATATCACTGTCGCTGTTGCTAAAAAGATAAATTTAGGGATATAAAAATAACATGGATCAAAGTAAAGTAGCTTCTCAAGGGCATTGAAACACTGAAGCACAGTTTTGAAAAGAAAACTGAATGCTAGGCATCTGATGCACAGTAACAACAAAGAAGAAAAACTAAAAGAAGAAAAACAGGAGGAGGAATTCAAACTTCATCTACTGCATAAAGTGGAAACATGATTATGATTTCCTAAATCTCTTATATGTCATGGTTTTATCATTCATTTTACATGTATAGTCTCACACTATCTTCATATGTATTTTTCAAACTGTCACTGATTCACTAATACATACATGTAATTTGCTGACGACAATAATTTTGTTATGACATGATTTCATTGAAGGCTATAGATGACTGGAGACAAAATGACCACTCATTCCTACGTTTTTACAGCTGATTATGAAAATGGGTAACATGCAGATTGTCCACCTATGACAAATTTCTCATTGTCTCTGAATTCTTACTTGATATATAAAAGATAAAATATGTTTGTGGATAGAGTATGAAATATGTTGGTGGATAGAGCATGAGATCCTCATGATGTATAATGTTCTACTACATGTATATGAAGTTCCTGCTGCAGGATTTTAGATAATTCATTTTTTTCTATCCTAAAAATACATCTACATATTAAAATCATAAACAGTTTCTGTTCAAGAAACATGCTGCAATAAATTCACTCATAATTCAACACTGCTGAGAACAGACACATCTTTACATAAGTCTGTTTTTTTTTACTGAAAAGCATGCTGTCTTTCTCTGCTTCGACATCAGCTGCATCTAGAATGTATATGAGGTATTGTCAAAAGTTGCCAATGTTATGGGGACAATGATTGTGAAATTTCATAAAGGTTTAAGATAGACAAATACATCACACATTGAACTTTATCAACTAACAAAGGCTACAAAACAAACAATAGAGCTCAGAGGGGTGTACCTTTTTGCTGGAATACCTTCAAAATCAATGACTGCAGTGTCTTATGGAGATGACTTTTACATCACAAGTAAATAAGGTAAAACTGGAGATAAGCTCAAAGTAAGGTAAAACTGATAACATCTGAATCATCAGCTAATGACTGGATAAAGACTGATTCTTCAATATTTTGACATTATGGATTAATGTGGGCCACATGCTTATGATAGGTGTTTCGTTTTGTTGTAAAAGTTTTCTCCATAATACATATGTAGTTGAAGTACATGTAGTAAACACATTTTACTTAATTACACTCTAAACCACGTATACTCTCGAAGTCCATATGTTATTGCTGCAGTATTTACCATACTATTTTTGTACTTCTTTTCATTGATTCTATACTCAAGTCTTCCTGAATTGAAGTTCCTTTCAAGAAATACCCCAGGTCAACCATGTGTAGGCAGACAAGACTAAAAATCAAACATTTAGTTCAATTTCGAAAATGCATTTTTATTTAATTTTTTTTTCAATATTTCAAGAGACATATTAAAAAATCCATGTACAATGTAATAAATACCGACCAAATTCTCAAACTTTATAAAATCTTCTGCTTAGACTCTAGGAAGACACAAGTGGGCATAAATCTCAATCACAGTTTTATCCAAAATTGTATGCTTATTTACTTCAGACAGTTTCTTAAGCTACCTTAAAGGTGATCCACTTCCTGGAATGATAAAAAAAAAAACAAAAAAAACACATCACTGTCAAATTTACCACATTAATCAGACTGAGCAGTATCTGTAGATAATTTTGTCATTTGATACAAGAATGTCACGGTTAGGATGAGACTCTGAGATCTAGTGAGACAGTGTATCAAAAATTTGGAATCGCTGCTAAAGAGATTCCCCAGGTTTTTTTCTTTCTTAAATACTCAATATTTGAACTCTCTGTATAGATGCTGAAAATAAATAAGAAAATAATAACCAAGAGAATTTATATAGCGCATATGTCCGTACAGTGTACAAGCTTTAAACGCTTTACAATCTAGTGATACTCAGCAAACCCAATGGAGACACTTACAGATGTTCTCAGTTTCCTGGGAAAGCATGCAAGGCAGCTGCCTGTTAGGTGTTCCAAACCTTATAGATCAACAGTACTATTCACTGTCTATAGTTAGGTACCCATTTTAACATAGGTTGAGACAGGAAATGTGAGTAAACTGTCTTTCCCAAGGACAAAATGCCAGGACAGTAGATCCCGAGTCTGATGGCTCAGCCATTAGACCACCTACACCTCGATAAAAGAAAACACATTTTATAACTTGGCACTTGCTACATTAGAAACTTTAATACATAGACAGACACTGATGCAAACTAAAATTTTACTTAATATGCACACTATACTTTTGCACTATACTTTAGGCAAGAAATTTGATAAAACTTGTGTCGAATTTACTTATAATGTTTAATGATCACATCACTTTCTAAAAAATTTTATTTCATTTGAGATGTCACCATCATAAAATTTTCAACCATAAATATGTACCTGCAAGAAAGCCTTGAAACACTTTAGTGTCATTAGAATGGTATATAAAATTTTGAAATTGAACACTGCATGTTGAATATATAAAATGATAATTTTTAAATGCATGCAGTTCAGAGTAATTACAAATGTCTTGCGCCCAGGGTATATGAGTCGGAAGTCGTGCCAGGTGATTTCGAGCTACGGAAGTTTGTAACTATTTTCCGACTCAGGTACCAAATTTCTTTTTTTTTTTTTTTTTATCACAAAACAAAAATTTAACCTTTTTTAATCTGAAAAAAATAAAAATGTTGATATCAGTTTTGCTATCTGAGTCACAAAATAGATTAGAACGGCCGTAACTCGAGATCCCCCAGTGCGATTTCCGACTCATTCGCCCTGGTCGCAAGACAAATATCAAATATATGAACACTGTTAACCACACAAGCACCTTTGAGGGATTTCTCATCTTTTTTTTTTTTTCACAGTTACTACAGTGGGAGATAGGCTACAAGTCTTCATCATTCTAAGAATAGGGTAAGAATAGTGTTGCTTTAAGGGGGGGGGGGGGGGGGGGGGCCCCTGGGTTGACCAGTTTGGAAGGAAAATATCAATTTTCATTTTTTTTTTTTTATTTTCCAAAGAGTAATCATTTCAGTACTAGATTATGGATCCAAAATGTTCCTATGATTAAGAAATTATTTACTACAGCTTTTTCTACAGATGCTAGGTAGTCAAAATTCAGCAAAATTCCCTATCATAATGAGGGACAAGATAATATCACCAAATCTTTTATTCTGCCCCTACTGACAACAGTGATCACTAAATTTAATATGGGTCTTGTGATGATTTCTACTGTTAAAATAGTCCCTGGAGTTTGGTCTGAGAGCTTACTTATTCAGATTCAGTGAAATGAAGGAAAGGAACTGTCTCCACAAGAATATACTAGCTTATTAAATAGCAAACATAAGGTGTCTGGGCCATAACTGAGGCTCAAGAACAAGTCCCCCAGGAGGCATTGGAGAAAGAGGGCTTCAGATTTCATGGCCTGTGGTTGCTTTGATGTCCTCTTGGCACAGCTGTAGCATTTTGCGCAATATATTAGAGTTTTTTCAAAGTGCTTTGTAGTTAATATATTTTGTTTTTTGCATTTTTCTCAAAACTGTTTTTTTTGCCTTCCTTTTTTTTTTTATCTCCTCCAAAACTTATCAACATATTTGGCCCACATACCTTCCCTGACATAATAAAGAAAATGACACAGGCTTTTTTTTTTTATTTCTTTTACTTTTAACAAAACATTTTTTTAATGAATAAAAATGCCACTTTCGTACATATTTGGCATATAGTTTCAAAAAGCTGTTAACTCTTCAAGACCCAAGTTTTTTTCTTCTGTCTGCCAGTGTTTTTTTCTCTGGATGAAAATGATTATGTATGGCATTCTAAAGTCCTTATTTTGACGATACTAATTATCATTAAAAAAATAAAAGTGCTATACATCAAACTGAAGTACATTGGATGGTGAAGTGAGGAAACCAATTCCAAAACAACGAAATGCAGCAACAAAGAGAAGCATAAAAAATAATCAACTCACCTCATGTGAGTGTGGAACAATCTATTTATAATCTAGAACTAGTTTGATAAGTCCACTATGTGGGTCACTGTCACTCCTCAAAATGCTTTCGTCAATAGATCTAGATTTATCTACGAGTCTATTACTACTTCTTTTTTCCTGTTCGGTTTGTTGAAACAACTGAGATGTTTCAGAATGCTTTGGTAAATATTTTGGTTTCCTAACTATCATAGGGTCACACCCTCACAGAAAAAATATAAACAAATCTAGAACACAACACAAAAGTAGGTGATGTCTAGCAATCCAAAATTGAACTCCTGCTATTATTGTGCTCTACAATATAAAAAAGTTGAATTGGAAAAGATATTAACAAAAATACGAAATTCCGGGTTGGAAACAAAAATATTGTAAATATCACCAGACGCTCCCACCATCCGCTGGGTATTCTGACTAAAACCATCGGACCTTCCCACCGTCTGACGGGTCTTAAAGAGTTAAATAAAAAATAATTTCAATGGACTGCAATTTGCTCCTGTCACTTTTTAGAAATTGGATTTTAGAAATGATAAGCAAAGTTTGAAACCATTTGGTAGTAAAAGAGGAGACAGATTTTGAAAAAAATAGGGTATAATCCAACATGGTGGTCATTTCCACAGCAATCACACATGCCAACAAGTTTTTAAAGGGGTAGTGCAATGTCACGGATACCCTATACTATTTGTTGTAAAATAATAAACTTCTAGTAGCCAAAAACA
>JBCEWB010130654.1:0-11235 GCA_039654565.1 Peronia peronii | reverse complement strand
TAGATAGATAGATAGATAGATAGATAGATAGATAGATAGATAGATAGATAGATAGATAGATAGATAGATAGATAATCGATAGACAGACAGAAAATCTTGATAACATCACAGTCATACATATATCCCTACACACGTAAAAACTAACTTTTGGTGTGTTTTTTTCTCCCTTACACCTGTGCACAGAATTAAATACCTATCTTCACGCTTGATTAGATTAAAAGATTCAAAGTTCTTTTCAATAATGTTTTGTCTCTTCACCAGATGATATGGAAGTCATGCCAGTGTGTCAGGTGAACTGGTGTCAGCCATGCACAGATCCAGAAAAGAATCCTTTCCTTGGAAACCAGTTTTTTTTAAATGAAATTTCCAGTCAATGGAAGGACAATGCACGCACACTCTACGTTAATAACTGTTACATTCAGAGATACCTTTCTTATCAGAATAAAGAAAAGAGCAGAACCAAAAAATAAATAAAATAAAAATAAATTTGAGAAAAATAAAACAAAACAAAACAGAAAACAACCAAAACAACAACAACAAAAAACAAAACAAAACAAAAACAACAACAAAGAAGAAACAAGCAAAAAAAGAGAAAAAAAAGAAAAGAAAACAAACAAACAGCAAACAAACAAGCAACAGCAGACAGGTAGACAAAAACAAGATGACGGAAGACAAAATGCTGCATTTTCTTTCAGTTGGAACTGTTGCCCAATATTTAAAACAAAGATACAAGATCAACATCGTCAAACAAAGACCGACGTTGAGATCGACAAGTCAATTTTGGAACGGAAGATTGTCGGAAATCCGTACGACCGAGATTGACAAATTAATGTCTACTTTATCACAGTTAAATTATTTCTCACACCCATTCAAATCTCCAACTTCTCACTGTTCATTCTCCAAAAACTACGAGTCGTTCATTGCGTTTAATGTGTGATCGGGAAAACAGACCCCGTTCTCTCAGAGCTCCTGACAGATGATGGAGAAGGCTGGCACTCATTTTGTCAGGAGGCGTCTTGGTGACTCCAGACAGAAGCAGAATCTAATATGAAGACGATAAATTGAAAACTATTGTTGAGAATATGTTTTGTTGTTGTTATTGTTGTTTTCTGTTTTAAAGGCAGAATAACTGGTTTGGCAAACAACAACAAAAAAATAGAGCTGTGACGTATTTATGTAATAAGTAGGTAAAAGTTGATTAAACTTTGCGCGTTTCAAAGGCGGGTTTTTTTTCAAAGGGAACAGGGCATTTGCAGGACAGAAAACATCCTCCTGCGCGGCACGGCATTTACCTGCCATTACTTCACTTCTATCTCTCTTTTTCTCGCACTAATTTTGTCTTTCTGTGAGATTGCCGTTAAAAAAATATTGCACTTGGCATCAATACTAAAATTTTTTCCAATAACCGTTGTTCTTCACACTGTGGACAAAACTAAGGAAAGGACATGTAAAAATCCTGTCACTTTTTTTTTTGAGGTAAAAATATCGGTCTATTTTTCATCACTCTCATCATTAAGACCTGTGACAGTTGGCTTTTTTTGTAGACATTTCCAAACGTAAATCGTGGCAAACGGCCTGGGTGGTAAAGCACAATCAAACATTCCAGGTAAATGAAACTGAGCGAGAGCTGTCACAAATTGAGGAAATTAACAAATTGAATTTTTATAACATGATACACTTAGCAAAAGATAGGAGGAAAAACAATTGTTTACAAACGAATTATAGCTCATACACAGCCGGTGACAGATAATTAAAACGGCTAAACGCTATTATCATTTTTTTAATTATTATTATTATTTTTGTATTATTATTTATTATAACTTCACCAAACCTGATATACTCCTAGAAATTAGACACAAAATTAGCATTGTAGGGACCAAGACAGTTCTTACTGGAGGTGATAGATAAAGCCTAATTTCTTTATTGTCCATTGTTGCCATGGGAAGCATGAGAACTCTATCTTCCAATAATTGAACTAGAAACATTGTTTCATACAAAATACAAAGGTTGCAAAAGTAGAAGAAGTGGTTTCGGTCTGGACACAAAATTCGGAATTGAGCAGAGCATCAGATAGAAACGCCGAGAAAAGTAGAGCCAAGAACGGTATTCTGTGCGGCAGGGCACAACAGTAGGAGTGTAACATATTATGCTCTGATGAATTCAGACTTGGAAGCGACTGCTTTAAAAACTGTAATAGAAAAAACGAAAGCAGAAAAAAAAATAAACAGTTCATGACCTGCATGATTGTCTACTTACATGAGTTTTGGAGACGGTGTAGATGCGAGAAAACTTAAAACTGTTATCTGTAGTGAAGAAGGTGTAAAGGTCCTTCTGTGTCTTTGGATCTGTCAGCTCACTGGTGACTCTCTAGCGCGGTACAGCAGGAAAGCTTTGTAGACTCGGATGTGAAAACTCTGCCGTGTGACAAGGTGAGCGGAGACGGCGCTGTATGTGAAGTCTCTTGGAGTTGCTCACGCGGGCCGGGTGCGAAGGTGTGTCCCGATAGCACGCACGCGCATTGGACAGAAAGCGATGAGTTTTCAGTAGCGACCTCGGGGAGTTGTAGAAAATATTTTGGGGGGTGTGCGCGTGGGCTCATACACCTGGCCGCCTGGGTGCTCGTGGATGCACGTGAAAACAAGAGGCAGGGGAGGCTGGCGTACGGCAGTAAAGCAGGAATGAAATCTTGGAAAGAAAACTGACATAAGAAAATACGCATGAAGCTGGAAAACGATAAGAAGAAGAAGAAAAATATGTGAGTGTGGGCGGGTAGAGAAGCCAGCCTTATCGGGCGCCACAGATGAGCCGTTAAGCGAGGGCTAATGTATAAATAAAATTAATGGCCGTTTTATTCCCAGTAAATCAGGCTTAAATGATTTCATCACATCATGATTTGTGAGTTTCTTCTACTTGAGAAATAACCTAATTTTTAATAGATTCAGCAGCCTCTCCCCCCCCCCCCCCCCCCCACCCCCCCAGGGTACAAACAGAAAGTACAAAAACTTAAGTATCAAGTACATGTATTCAACCTGCATTTCTCTCCAAGCACTATCTAGAATATCTCATACAGTAATCTTATCGGTAGGACTCACTTGTACTAGATCTAGGTCTATTAATAAGAATAGGGATCTATAAATTGCTATCTTTTTTTATTAAGCATCAAATCGAAACGTGCACGCGTAGCCCGCCCTAATTTGGACATGCTGATTCCAAATCTGTAAGTTATTTTTTTTTTTGTTTGAGCTATGATTTATGTAATAAATTCACTGCATTTACTCTCCGCCTGAAGCCAACTTCAAAGGAAGCCGACAGCATGCGGTCGTGCTCAGCGTTGGCCTGCAGAACCTAGCAAAAATATCAGGCGTCTCCTGATTTGCTCAGTTCGGGATTTTGCAACGGTTTTGTCTAGGCCAACTGTGGCGCAAGACGCGATGTTGAGTATTTGAGTAGATCTACATATATTTCACTCGAGATGGGTGTCTTCATCATCAAGAAAATATCAAGTCCTCGATTCAAAATGTGGGCGAGAGACCACTGCAAAGGACATGCAGTAGCAACGTCCAAAGGAGACAGTGGAGATTGGGAAAAAGTTTTTTTTGTGCTGCGTGTATTCTTGTGTTCGACCACATAAAACGCTCATCAGTTGCCTCTCACTCACAACATCAGCGAAGCACATTGCACAAGAAGATAGTCAGAAGACTGAGATTTTGGGCCAGCCTGCCAAGTTTCAGCCAATCTTAACTGTTGGACTGCCATTGTGGCTAATGAAGGTAAATGTCTTTCTAGATCTAAATTATGATTAATCATAAGACTAATCTAGTGTAGATCTAGTCCAGGCATACAAAAGACTTTCAAACATCATCTTTAGTTTCAGCTTCCAAATTCGATGTGATCTACCTGATGTCTTGAATAGTACCCAATTTGTATTTGCAAGGCTTTGGAGTGCTGTCGATCTCTGTAATGTATTCATATCGAGAAATATGAGTGGTGACCAAGTTTGCTTCACTAGGTCTTTGATCTTGAGTGTCATAAAAAGTTTTTATTAACGTGTTCTTAATGAATCTTAGTTCAGGTGCATGAATGCCGATTTGATTTTCCAAACCTGGGGATGCCATCAAATTTCTAAATGTGTTTTCAATTTAAGAATTGAGCTGCTGACATTTCATTCAGTTTCTAAGTCTAATTTATTCTGTATCATGTGTTGCTTTCAGAGCGCAATAAACTGGTGCATAGAATGGGTGTCGATGCTTGTAGGAGCTAATATCCCACTCTCTAAGACCGATCATCCCGCTGAAAGGGAGTTTCTGAAGAAGAGTACGCAATGGAAGATCAATCACTTGATCATACCGACCTAGAGAGGAGCTTCTTCTGCTACAACCTGGTTCTGTTACAGAGGAAGGTCCCTAATGACGACACTCTTTGGTGCCTGGACTTTTTCTTTTTTTTTTTTTTCATCTAACTTCACTGGAAATGATTTTTTTTCAATTAAATCTGCTATAAAAGGAAATAATGGACTTTTTTATGGAATTTTGAAGGATGTTGTTTGCATTTGATTTATTGTGAGGTCTTACGTTTTTTAAAATAAAGTTTACAAATGGATTTCTAATAATAGGTAGCTGTGGTGAACAAAAAAAAAACCGCAAAATTGTTTGCAAAATTAGCCTTTTTCAGGTTGCAAAATTTGCCTTTTTGGGTGCAATTTTTTTTCCTTGCTAAATTCCGCGGGGACAGATATATATCTTGGCAATAACCTATAACAGATCTAGATTTCAGTTTGCATTCTAAACTCTATCTCTTGTTCTACTTAAATGTGTCCATTTGATCAGCTAACCAGCTAGCTAGGCTTCTTGTGCTTGTAAAACTAAACTCTGTTGCTGAAACAGCTGAATTGAACTGTCAAGATAGTCTGGTCTCAGTTGAGAAATTACAAAAGAAAAATAAAAAATACTTTTATGTGAGCCTGTACATTTCCCTTTTCTTTCAGCACATACATGTATATTCTAGGATGTAAAAGTATGTATTGATTTTGATCAGCAATACAGTCATGTACTTCATTAAAATAATACATTAAAATATTTATGTTCTTGCTTTCTTAATGTGCACACCAGTAGTGTGAAATGAAGAACTTTTCTGATTTCATTATTATCATACTGTAGTTTTGTAAGACAAATCAGAATGCATTTAACTGATTCTTCATGAACTTTCTATCAACAGAGAGTTTCAATGGCTGGATGACAAAAGCTGTAATGTTCAAGCCGACAAGAGGTTAGCTTAAAATTTTAAAGCAGGGTTTAGTGTAGATACGATAAAGTGATAAAGTCACTTGATAGATTATTCTATTGTAATTGTACAAACTTAATCATGGTCATCCTTTTTTTTTTAAACTATACGTTCTCTGTTTTAGTGAAACTTTAATGGAGTTTGACTGTGAGGTGAATTGTTTATTTTCTACACTGATGATAATGTAATCCAGATTAAATCTAGATAACATTGGTCTTTTGATATCATCATTGCATACAGCCAATTTGTACGAAAACAAACATTGTTTCACAGACATTTGGCGCTTGTTGTACTTTTAAGTAAGTCTAAATAAATGCTTGCCAAAATGGAATGCCATATAAGTAGTTCAGTGCTAGATTTAACTGTCATTGTGTTTATTGTTCAAGATTCTAAATGTCACCAAATATGTCATAAGTCTTATCATATCAACTCGCAACAGTAATTAAAATTAAAACAAAGTTGGATTTGCATGCTGAATCTAAAATTTTGGCCACAAAAGAAGAGAGTGTGAGTGTATGCGTGTATACATAAATATGTGATTTTTTTGTTGTTGTTGTTATTGTTGTTTGATGTTTGTTTTTGTTTTTTTTAATCAACACTTGGATTTTTTTTCTTGCCCACTTTAGGTCTATAATGTCAGCATTTCACTGTCAATAATATTGCAAGGTCTGATTTTTTTTTTTTTTTTTTTTTTTTTGCAGTTGCATTCTTTTTTTTTTAAACATGTGATACACCATGTAAATCCAACAAAATTTCATCATAGCGAACATCAGACATTCTCTCCAATGTTTATGTATTTTGTATGCAGGCACTGTGTTATTAATTTTAAGTAAACTTACCACAACACATGAGGGTGATAATAAGGGCAATGCTGAATTTTAATAGAATATGAAAACAAGATACATTTAGATCTAGTTTATTTAGTAAATGACGAAGAATATAAGAAAAGCTGAGCTAAAACTCTTTATTTTACGTTTTGCAAAAACTGCGTATGTGATATGCTACCAGTTTGTAAATTGTCAGAAAAGCCGCATTAATTAAAGCTCTTATCTTACTTTGCAACTTATCGCAATCATGCATTATTGCTCACATATTGCAACTTGTAAACGTTGCATCGATGCATAATTTTTGCAATTTGTCAGAAAACTTCCAGAAGCTCTTACTTTGCAACTTATACAAAGAATCATATTAATGTTCACAGTTTACAATAAGTCGAATAACATTTTCTAATTCTTTACCTAGGACTTGATAATCATCAAATTTTAGAGCTAGATCTGAAAAGAAAGCCACCTGAACAGTCAGAAGAGTACTTTAGAGAGTTTGGGTCACTTTAGGATAAGCACCATAAGTGTAAGTACATGTAGATTTATAACCTAAATCTAGAATATTCAAAAAAATTATAAAATTTTCCAAAAAAGGATCATTGGTGAAGTAGAGAACCAAAAAGAGTTGCTCCTCTTTGACGTCCCTTTTATTGGGGCATGGCATGATGGAGATAATGCAAGGTAAACACAATTTCTGTCCAACCCGATCAATAGTGGCTTACAAAAAGACGGGTCAAAATCCACGGTATAAATCATATTGAGTGAAAACACTTGGTAAAAGCAAAGATAAGAGGTTTACTGTCCACTTGGAACCCAAATTCAAATATCGATGCAACTGTTGCCTTTTATGATCTGTTTCGATGTAAGTGTCTCGAAACGGGCCAGCAATGGTACAGACGCCTAAATTATTATTTAGATATCTGATCTAAATCTAGATATTAGTATATTACTATTTTCTGCGGGCTAGGCCTTCACACTTCAAGAAAAATTTGGCTGAAAATACGAGAGTATGGGTATTAGATCTATTCATCACTGGGGCTGACTACTGAGGTCTGAGCATTTTACTCTTTGAAAGTAGAAGAGATCAATTCAATGTGGCCATGGCAAGTAGATCTGTCTACCATGAATTCCGGTATTGGGAGGTGAAATGATAAAAAAGTCCATTTTATTATTAATATTTTTTATCATTATTACTTTTTTTCCTTTTCCACAATTTGCATAAAAGTTGTAAAAATTGAGAAGTGTTGCAAGAAGTTGCAAAAAATTGGTAAAAATCGCTCAGTGCATAAATTCGTGTAAAAGCTGAAATCGCAAATTCTTGTGGGGCCAGATTACTGATATCTTGTACTTGTCAGCTGCTTTATCGTCATCTTGCTTGTCATCATGACCTCTTCATTGCTCTGGGAAAAGGACAATTAAAACTTAAAAACAGAGAAAAAAAAGACAGAATTAAAATCAGACTGTGTTATTTTCATTAGAATGAACTATCAATAATATGAAAGTAATTATTAAAAACTAAGATTATGCTGCCGTTCAGCTTGTGAAGCTGATGTACATAAAGACGAAATGAAATAATTAATTTTCCAAAAATAAATATAAATTTCTAGACTTACAAATGTCTTCTCGGCCGTATGATATTTTTGTAAACAACAACAACAACAACAACAACAACAACAACAACAACAACAACAACAACAACAACAAAATCATTCTGATGCACAGAAGATGTTACAAATAAGCAAGAATCAGCCAATACTAGTCTACAAATTGAAATATTTATAAGTAGGGTTGTGTTGTCAAAGATTAAAGATAATCAAAAGCACCTCAAGTTGCCAAAGACTTTGGTCTCATACATTTTATCGCCTAGAGGGTAGATCTAGCTCTACATACAGCCATACTGAAAAAGGATAATAGTAACTAGATCTACAAGGCCAACTGGAAAAATATCTCACAAACTACATTTCTTTTACAATTACTTGTCATAAACTCTTCAGAACAGATGATGTGATGAAGAATAAGATCTAGATCTAGTTTCACAGTTGTGATGGTAATGTCCTTCTTTTTGATGGCTTGTCCGAGTCCTGCCATACCAGTGGGCTTACTTCACTGCTCCATCATCTTGTATAATAATATAACCCAAGACTTTTCTGATAACTTTGGAAAGTCAGGACCTGAAAAGTACTGTGGCATATGAGGATGGATTTTTGCTGAAAATATTTAGCAACATTTAATTTCAAGTGCATCTGATATTTATAAAACAAAATGAAGGCGCTGTGGAATCCTTTGTCAGGCAAAAAAGTACAACAAAACTAAAAGGGATGCTGCGTGCATATTCTGTTAAATTATTTACAGATTGCATGTTCATGTTAAAATTAAATTCATATTAATGAAGAAGATTTCAAAAGTATCATGAGAAGAAACGAGGAAATTTAGAAAAATGTGAAAGATGTGTGTGGGATTTCTTCAAATCATGTTATGAAATACTGTAAAGAAACCATCAACTTTTTTTGTAAGGAGACGCACCAATAACTGATTAAGTGTCATGATAATCTTTACTGAATTTTAATTTAATTGATACAACTGTTAATAAATTTGCAACTTCCCCATGTTTCAGTAATTCACTATGCTTGCTATAGTATTATTCTTTTGGGAAGAAAAATATTCATGGGAATGTACTATCTGTGCTGGGGGGGGGGGGAGGAGGGGGGATAAGTGAGGGAGTGGGGAGTTGGGTGAGGGAGAAGGGGGGGGGGAGGAGACTTGGTGATATCAGAGGCTATATATACATGTACTTGAAAACAGCCTTAATATGAAAACATTGTATACTTTTCCAAGGAAAGATCTCAATGAAACTGAAAGCCCTCTTTCTGCAGGCAAATGAAGTTTTTTTTTAGCTCAAGTTTATCTACATTTTTAGACTGATTTTGCACTAAATGTATTCACAAAAGTGTTTATGCTCAAATACATGTTTGCTAATGACAGACAATGACATTAATGTGGAAAATAATATAAAAATACATGTATATATAACATGTAAGATAAAAATATGACAATGACAATGTTCTTCTGTTGGATTAGTTATTTCTTCTTCTGCATTACATTTACATGGATATTAAATGTTCCAAAAATTTTTAAAGGAAATCACGGGTATATGGGTAGTGATCCTTTATCAGGAGACTTGTCTAAACTTAACATAATATGGGAGTCATCTATGCACCCTATCTATAATCAAATCAAATACAATCAATATCAATATTTTGAAAGGAAGTGTGAGTTTGCTACATGTAAGGACTAAACTGAGAGCATTACAAAATTCGTTTTTGCCATCAGTGATGGAAATTGATGCGATGCGTCCTCAGTGCCGTGTTCTAATGGTGTTTATATTTGTTTGAACTTTTTTTTCTCTCTAATGCATGCTGAGTATCAGTGTCTTTTGCATGAAAACTGTATTATCTCATTGACTGTGAAAGGATAAGTAATCTTTATCTTGCTATCTCATCTATTGTATTTTTTCTTTAGGTTGGAAAATGTCTCTTCATTTCAATTTTAAAAAGAAATCTCTTACCTATTTAAACTACAAATGAAAAATGTCCACTTAGCAAACACCGAATAATGTACTTAAATCTTATCCTTTGGCTTCTTAATCTGTGATACCATTATTTGATGTGTTATTTATGTTTTCAATCTATCATTAATGATGATATCATTTAATGACTAAGAGCCATATAATATAGAAAAATGAAAACGAAATATATTTTGTCTGTTTCTCGGTGTTATGAAGAGGCGGCATTCTGTTAGAAGCATCTTCATTGTTGATATCACAGAAAGTTTAAAATCACTGAACGGCCATTGCTAGTAGATTTTCAAACAAGACATAAAGATCTAACCATTATAAATGACATAAAATTTTATGACAAATGATTCTATTGGTGTAGATATACTTATTCAACATCTTTGCTAAATCTGCCTTTGGAATTTGTAGGTGGCATCCCGTTGGACTGCAGACAGTGGCAACTGTGTCATTATGTTACTGGTTGTATGCGGGTGTGCTCTTGTAATTGGAGGCATGTCGATAGAAAAATTCATGAATGAATATTTCTTTTTTTTTTTATTAATCTTATTTCATAATTTAAAAAAAAAATGACTAGATCAAAACATCCATGTCAGTTTACACTCACAGATAATGTGAAATACAAGATAGCACAGTCTTTTTAAAGAATATCTCTTGATGGAATTGCTAAACCTTCCTGCTTGATTATGAGAATCTGTTCCATTGTATTGTCAGTTTTTGAGAGCAGCATTCGCAGCTGTTCTATTCTTTCAGTGACAGTGAAAAATGGAATTGTGTCATAAATTATGCTATCTTTAAACTAAAGTAATACAATGTAAAAACTAGAGTGCATAACTTCTCCCACAGATTTCATGACGGATTAATCAAAGTTCCAGATCTGATTCTACTTGTCTTTTTCATTTCGACTTGATTTTAAGCCAAGATCATCTTTATGAATAATCAAAGACAGTCTAAACCTAATCGAGAGTTGACATAAATCTATAGCTTACAGTATGTGAATTGTGATAAAATTTCTTGTTTGAGTTACTTCACTGATCTGTATTTTTAATCTTTTTTTTTTTTTTTTAACAAAACTGGATATCATATCACTAGATCTAGATCTAGATATTTGCAGATCGAGATTTTACACAATACACAAATTATATTACGTTGAACGAGTTAATCAAGAAATGCCGGGTTATGCATAAGCTGGTCATGCCCACAAGGTATACCTCAATGAGAAGTTCATATTACTCTAGATCTACTTTGTTGATTGTGTTTGTTGATCCTTTGTTATTGTGTTCAGCGCCTAACAGGCTGCAGATATAACTGCTCTGTGAAAAGGTGATTTTTTCTGTTGTCATTCATTGTTGTTGCGAGTGATTCTTGGCATGGATGTTTATCTCGATGTGGTGCATCAGTAACTTAAAAACTGTGGAAATTGAACAACGGAGAGCCCAGCTTTTGTACTAATTCCATGGTATTTTTGTGATTTTTTTCTCATATTCAACATGCCAGGCGTGCAGGTAAGGGTGCGGCGAAGCCACGCTTTCGCTAGCGATTATCCGCTGGCTCATTTTC
>JBCEWB010130643.1:0-11235 GCA_039654565.1 Peronia peronii | reverse complement strand
AATGCACTCGATCTATACTTGGATTAAAGTAAAACTGTTCACTATGTTATGAATCTGCAAAGAATGTAAGAAATGCAAATCTAATTTATTGTGTTATATTTATATGGAATGAAACCTTAAGTTCACATGCGGATGTTCTGTTGGTTTGTTATGTAATACATAGTAATTCTAGACAGGAACTATAGGTCGGTACATTTCCCTCCTTTTCCTTGATTTTCCCTCCTTTTTGAGTCAGATATCCCTCCTCCGCTGTTGTGAGGGTTTGCAGGTCTGTGTAGTAAGTGGGAAGTGAAAAAGAGGTGGGCAGAAGAAAACATTGTCTGGCAACATTCAGAAATGGACAAAGAGAATATTTTTGGAGACTCAGGACCTGACCCACAACCATGACGGTTAGAAAAGATTAGTGCATAGCTTATCAGTAAGCGCCCTGACGAACCCAGACAAAGGTAACGGCTAGGAAGAAGAAATCAGTGATAGGCCTGATGATATTAGATGTGCTTCCTGTTGGTTGTTGCAGACTCAGATAACAATATGTGATGCATCACTTCAGTTTGGTCCACAAGGTACATTTTGAGCAAATTGAGTTATTGATACAGTGTGAAAGAGTGATCTCTCAGCTATCCTTTGACATTAGTTTAATTGCTTAGTGACGTTATTTGACGGAGGTATGAGCATTTAAAGTTCTTGCACGCGGTTGTCGAAAGAAATCAAAATTCTGAGAAATTCATGTTCAAAATTTTGCATTACATCTCCTTAACAACAGACCCTTCATGTATAAAAGTGATTTTTACCTAGTTTTCAAGTTTAATTCCGTGTTTTGATATGTTTACATGATGCAGTGATTCTTAAAGAATAGGTTGGTGCAAAAATCCAAAATTCATCCATTTGACTCCCCCCTTGACCTTTCTGCCCCATTTGCTCGAAACCGCCGGGTGTACCTTATGGACCGAACTGTCGTGATGAGTCATATATGTAAAGCTTGTCATATGGCCACCATCGTTGACTGTAATAATTCTCAGAAATACATAAGTTGAAAAAAAGTTTTTGAAATATGTAGATAGTTCTCAAATATTATAGTTTTGATGAAAAGTAAGCATACATTTCGTATGGGAATTTTTTCCCAGTTATTCAGAACCTTATGTTCAGGATCCTAAGCTAGCTCTGATTTTGAGGGTTAATGAGAATCATCATTATGGTGGAGCAATGCCTTAACTTTGTCTCAAATGTGAGAAAGTACCTGGCTGATGACTTCTGTGGTAAACTAGGCAAGGATACAGCATCTCGCTGGGCAATTCTGAAGAAGCGACTTGCAGAGGGTAGACAGGTGTGTATCTCTGTCAACACAGTATTCAAGAAGGCAGTTAGTTTTTTCTTCAGTGGCTTCACATTTTGCACTTTCAAAGAACATTTGGGAGAAAGAGAAAAACAAATGCCATTGACATCAGAGCGAAAGTTGTTTCTTTCAGGAAGAAAATAATAGACTTTGGCTATTATCAGTTTCTTTGTTGGCTACAATTTTATTTTTCAATATTTTTTCTAAACTCTTAGTGAATGGACATTCATAATGTCAAATATATTGCGATAACTTTATTCCTCTTGCAGTTGGAATGATACTTCAAGTACAGTTGAGTCCGCTTAAATCGAATTTGCTGGGACCAACCTAATGGGTTCGATTAAAGAGAGTTTGTCTTCCAGTTTTGGGGGGGTGGGGAGGGGGGATCGAATGACTAATGAGGCACAGTTTTAATTATTTTATTACAGAATTATTTCCCTTTGTACAGAAATTGCGCTATGGCTTCCGACCTTTGCGTCTATCTTGAATTCAAACCCTCTCGTATAATTGGATTGTTAGCCCTAAGAAGGGCTGTGTTGAAAGCAAAAGTAATGTGAAGAAAAGTAGAGATAGAAAGGTGTTAGTTTTAGGCTTGAAAAGAACTATTAATGAGTAGGTTTTAGCTCTGAAAAGGACTGTTAAAGCTTTAGTCCCGAAAAGGGCAGTTGAGTGAGTTTTACCCCTGAAAAAGGCTATTAATAGAGTTTTAAAAGAGGCATCGCATAGTCTGGGAGGATGTCTACATAAGCGAGTCAACCACAAGCAAAACAAAATCTAGCACGATGTAGAATCTGGCCTATCCCGTCACGATGCGAAAACCAACATCATGACACCGGCGCAGTGCTCTATTATAGCGTGACCTACACATTTCGTAATACATGTAACACGTGTAGCTCATTTATGGGTATGCCTGTCCTGTAGGCTCTGCCAGGATGCTTGATTATCAATCAATTGCTCTGCAGCGCTGGCCCTGGTACTCTTTTATCTCTCCCCCCATGAACACATGGCCTTCTTACGCTGAGTGCAGGCACAATACATTGTTTAACCCATCTCGTCCCATCCGCGGTGCTGTCTCCTTTGTTTTTTTAAACTGCCGGTATCCGCGTTGGTGAAAACCACTTGTAGAGAACCAAAGCCAATTTTTACCTTTGTGACGGCGCTGACCGGTTCGATATAAAGGAAACTCAGGGTGATGGCTTTGAGTCGTGCGAGAGGCATTTAATAGGCCCAAAGAGGAAAAAAAAATCTATTGTTTCATTTTTATTTGATTTATCAGAAATTCGTTTTATCAGAGTTCAGTTTGAGTGGACACGACTATACCTTGAACATATTTTAGGTAGTTAGTTAAGCCTCAGATTCTGCTCGGGAACGAAGGGCCACAACAGTACTCCTCCAACGGATGCGGTTTTGGGAGATCCCCTTCAGCTCAGCCCATGTCATTCCAGCTGCCTTCACTTCAGCATCCGTACTTCTTAACCAAGTTTGTTTAGGTCTGCCAACTTTTCGTGAGCACATTTTGCTGAAATATTTTATTTTTATACTGACATGAGTGTCTGTGCATCTTCCAGCTGGACATGACAAAGGCTCACGTGGAAGATGAAATCAAACTACAGTTTTGTTATCCTCGTCTCGACATCAATGTCAGCAAAGGGGTGAACCATCTGCTCAAAAGTCCATTCTGTATCCATCCCAAAACTGGTGAGTGATGCGCACACCTGAGCTGCTCTTTCTTTTTTTCTTTTTTTTAAAATATATATGTATATAAACAAACACTGAAACCTAATAAGTTCTTGATGAGAATGAGATATTTCCTCAGCCAGCTAAATTACTTCCCTTTGCCTCATACAAGTGGCATGAGATGAGCATTGTAAAGAAGGAAACATCACTTCAGCTTGTTTAAGATGAAACAAAAATTATTTTATAAATTATCTTGATGAGGAAAAAAACACATTTTTTTCATTATATATAGAGAATTTTTCAGAATTTTCTGTTATTCATGGTTCAGATAACAAAAGAACAAGCGATTTTTTCCCACAGTGTTTGTGTCATACATTTGCGTCTACAGACAGAAGATCAGCCGCGCTATTGCACATATGTATGTATGACATAGGGTTAGGGTTAGGATTAGGGTATTATAATAATAATAACAACTTATTTATATCGATCTTAATCTAGATCTTTGCATAAAAAACAAAAAAATTTCGTGTTTGAACCGGTTTCCCATGTAGACACAGTTGCTGGCCATTTCCGCACAATGTGCATTAGGCCAGCTGACCTTCTGTCTATAGACATGTGTGTTATACCTCTTGTATCTGGCAAAGGGCAGTAATGTGGCTGACGGTCAAAATGACTCATCATTCACCTGCTCAATTATCTCTGGTAGACACAGTTGACTGTACTTCTATTGAACTCATCTGTATCAATTTCTCATTGAGTTTATATTTCTGTCTGGAACAAGCAGGACAGTTGTATTGATTCAACATAAGCGTTGCAATGTATATATTGTTTAACATTTTACCCCCGATCATTCGGTGTTATAAAAAATAGCATGAATGATTGCACTTTTGTTTTCAGCATTGTAATTCCAAGGTCCAAGACATAGAGTATTCCCGAATTATGTTAAGTTGGGATATGCAGGCCTCTTGGCATGAGGCATCAATGTACCCAAGATTTCCTGTTACAATTTTAAGGAAATGGAATGTTACTGACCATGAGATCACAGTAAATAACTTTGAAGGGGAAGGCGGTGTTGGTGGGCACATGGTTGGGCTATTCGACTGGATCAAAAGTTCCAGATTCACAAAGACAAGTTACTCATATTTCCTGACTTGACCCAGATTAAAATGGATACCTGACTATAGACAGTGAATGCTATTATTTGATTGATAAGATTTGGGAGAGGCTAATACATTGTATGTTTTCCAAGAACCTGAGAACACTGTATCTCCAACAGGGCTTTTCGAGTAATACTAGATTGTAAAGCACTTAGAGCCTGTACTGCATTGGGATAAGCCTTATTTATATATGCCCTCTCTTATTGTTTTGGCATAGCATAGTTGTAGCCAAATTATTTTCTCACCAAAGTCAGGCATACTCATTTCCTTTTTCCATAGACACCAATGAACCTATAAATGCAAATCAGATTCATTTCATCTGATTGCGACACAAGTAGACATTTTCTGAAATCAGTTTCCTCCAAAGTTTTTTTATTGTTGTTGTTTTTTTTTCTTAATGCAAACATACATTTTTCTCAGGTCGAGTCTGTGTGCCAATGGATCCCAAGACCATTGACAACTTTGATCCAGCAACAGTTCCAACTATAAGGTATCCCACACTCTTAGCATTTCTGTGAAAATACTGTCTACATAATGTAACTTTTAGGTCTTTGGTTTGTTCATACTCGTTGTCATTTATGTGTATGGATCTTGTTATCCATATCATCAGATAACTCAAAATTTTAATGGCTGTAGTTATCAGTTCGCAGATGAGCTTCATTAATTTGTTCGGATACAAGGTCCTTTTCAGAAATAAGTTTCAGTCTTTTATATCTTGAAAGATTTTAAGTGTAGGATATTGATTGCTGCTGCAACATAACTTTCACATACTGAATATACCAAAGAATGTGTGCCATTCTTAACATCTGAGCTTGTGGTGAAACCATTCATTGAATGTAGTGTCTTTCATGGCTTTGTCCAGGTATCAAATTTCAGCAAAGATTCTTAAGGTTTTACCTCATACTGCAAGGATTTGTAGTGGACGGATAAAGAATGAAACATTTTCTGAATGTGACCAGATTGACACCCATGATTATTAGTTATATTGTTGTATCATAACTAACTTTTTCATAAACACCATCCAAGACAAAAAAGCAAATCTCATTAAAACAGCTCATGAAAATGTGAGATCAAGTTTTCCTGTGTTCTGCACATTGTGTTGTTCAATTTTTCTGTTCTTATCCACAGTGGATTACTGGATGAGCTGGATAAAGTGGATCCTGGTGAAGTGGATGAACAAGGGAAACGAACCAGAGGTGAGTCTCGAAGTTTTATGTACTTGTTCATGTTAACTTGATATAAGTAATAATGAATATTGTTAATGTGCAGTGTTCTCTTAGCTCACTGTCTGCCAGGGTTTTTGCACCAGAACTCATAAGGGCTGCCAACCGTTTTCATGTGTTTGTACAAAAATCATAGATCGCACATTTATGATTTAGGCTCATAATATACAATAGGAACCATTTATAACAGGATCGCTTGTAACAGGAAATCGCTTACATCAGGAGTGCCGCCAATCCCCATGTCCACTCCTACTTTGGCTTTAGTAAAATATTATCACCTGTAGCAGCTGTCCGTGACAATCGAATCGCATATAACGGGATGCCTGTACTGCTAGGCGTTCACAATATACTACACCTGTATGCCCAACGGTACTCCGAAACTGCACGAGTTTCAAGTGGATCAAGTACACTTACTAACATAATTGCTTCACAGCTATTGTTTCATCTGCTTTGTTCATTGGATAACAAATAACAGGAGATAGGGGATGGCTGGCGGGCAATGAGATTAGCCAAGTGGCTTGGAGGAAGAGGGGAGGGGGTGGCTCATTAATAATTCATAATATGATAGACAAAACAGGCTGAGGTGGTGAGCTGACATGGATAAAGAAAGGACTCACACCTGTAGCTCCTAACATTAGGTGAGATAAATACATGTCTTACCATTCACCGACCACTTCTTCCAGTTGACCAATCAACAGTGGTGAATACTGATAAGTGCCTTTGCATTTATTGTAGATGCTCATGTGATGTTGATACATGTATCACTTTGTGTTTCAGTTGTATGCCATGAACGGTGAATCAAGCCAGATTTATTGGCATCACATTTTTGTCGTAATCAAGTCAATAGCTCTCCGGTTCCATACATCATAGAGAGTGCATGTATGGCCTTTTGCCTCAGCTCCATGACAATGTACCCCAGAGATTGCGCATAAAGGGATTGGTACAATGGGAGGAGGGGAGCAGGTGGATGAGGTAATATGATACCCTTGATCTTTCCGTGCACTTAGGCTAGGCTACGTTACTCTCTGCACTATGTTGGGGATAGCAATGGAGAATCTGGCAGGAGGCCAATGAAGTGTTATGTGTTAATGTTAGATATTTTATGCACGTGGCCAGTTGCTCTGCTAGGACGTTTGATTATATTAGTACATATACCCCTAGTACATAAACATACCGTGACCTCTAAGTGATATACCATTCTATTGTTATCCTCCTTATTGCAATCTTTTGCTTTAACATGGGATATTATAAGAATTCAATGAAGGGAAATTATCCATGGAAAAAAAAGTGTCTCCTATAATCAGGCAAAAGGCTAGCAATGTTTTATTCCTCTAATTCACTGTATGTCGGTTATAACAGGAATCGCTTATAACAGGACATTTCTTTGGTCTCAGCAATCCTGTTTTATCAGGTTTCCACTGTAACATCTTTTGGGGGGGATAACTGGAACCTGAACAAGGTGAATATAATCAGATTAAAGCTTACATAGGTAATTTTCTTCCTATACAATTTTTTTCACTATCTTAAATTTTGCCAAAAATAATAACTTTTGAACATCACTTCTGTTCTCTTTGGCTGCTTGTTTTGTTTAGAGCAAATGTTTGAGAACATGACATCAAACAAAATTGCACAGAAACATACAAAGCAATACATAGTAATGAACATCTGACATGATGTTATTCACTCCTGGCATGAATATGAAGGCCACCCTTCCATGATCTGTTTTGAGATGATCTGGTCCATAAGGTATCAGAAATGTCCCATGATATCATAGCTTCTGGCACTTCTTGTAGTAAAGAGTTAGATCTGTATTTTGTCTCATGAAAACTTTTATTATTTTAGGTAAAAATAAATGGAAAATCTTAATCCAACTATAGTCAGGTTTGGCAGCCTTTCACAAGCCCACTGGCAATCAGTGAGCTAAATGGTTTTTCAATGAGGTATTTTAAAAACCAAAAATGCAAGCACTATCTCATTCATCATAAAAGTTCAACCATATGATGAAACAACTATGTACAAGTCTTGGTGACTTGGACTGAGCAATGAATAAGAATAAAGTCAGACTAATAATAATATTTTTGTACCAACATTTAGGAATGAAAGTTGAAATAATTTCTTTCTTGTATAATTACCCAGATCATTAAGAAATAAATGTATTCTAGTCCAATCTTCATTGTGAAGTACCACTGTAGCCTAGAAAAATACATGTAAGAGATATGATATCAAATACAAATTTATTTTCCAGACTACAAGATTTCACAGTTTAGGATTATTTTCAATCTTCTTCATTGTGAAGTGCTTAGAACCTGTACAGTACGGGGATAAGCGCTATATAAATACTCTCTATTATTATTATTATTATTATTATATATTATTTATATAATCTACTTTGTACCCTCTCTAATTTATATAGATTACAGAAAAACAAGTCTTGGACCATTTTTGGAAACATTTGAGACATTCTTGAAAGATTTGGAGAGCTCTAGGAAAGGAAAATTAATTGAACAGAGTGGTAAGTGTCTTTATCATTTTAGACATCTGATGGGGTGAAAAAAAAAAAAGAATTGTCCATAACAAAAAGGAAAGAAAAAATTAAACCAATAATAATAAAAATAACAAAAAGCAATACCATTTATTGCTGATTAACCCTGTTGTGGCACAGGGTTAGTTTAATTTATATCTAGCACTATTTCCAATATAGTGAGTCTTCAGTGATTAGTTTAACAGAGAGAATATGGTGGGCAGCATTAGGCTTTGTGACCATGGCACTGCAGAAGACATGACAAACATTGTTTCTTATAGCAGCATCTTGACACTTCTACTGTATAAGGAAAACTGTGACTTGCATTTGACCTGTGTGTCACAAGGGATTAATCCAGTTGCACATGTGATCTTTTCCATGGGTTTGTTATGTCCCATGCTCTTGCAGTTTCCAGCAGTGCTCTATTATCGGCTTAATAAATTTAACCCAGGTCTAAGTTACAGTAAACCTCAAATCCAATGACATCGCAAGGTCTCTATTATCCACTTTTCGTTGGATATGAGGTTTTTAATTGTGAGCATAAAAGGTGAAATAAAAACCTTGTAAATTAAGGGACGTAACCATGGTGGCACTGTTAACGATAGTAAGTAATATAGTTGTAAAATATTTTACGCAGTTATCATGATATCCCAGCAGGGCACAGCAATTGATCAAATCAGCTGAATTATTTGACCAATCTTCATTCAGTAGACAGTCAAGAGTTAACGATTGGCTTAGGTCTAGAGTGAAAATAGAACCACTGACCTGTCCCCTCTTATTCCACCCACCCATCCCACCTCTCACTTGCCGGATTTGCCTCTTCACTGGCAATGCTCACTATCCACTCACACAACTTTCCTCCTAGTCCAAGCCTAAGCATATTGACTGCTTTTCTTTCACTTGTGCTAACACGACTGTAGGCTTTAGGGGTAAATTTTTTATCTCGTTGAAACCAGGGTTGCATAGTTTTTGCATTTGGTCGAGTGATGTGGTATAAATAACACTAAGAAAGCAGGAAAAATAACAAATGGAGACTTTTATCTTGTTAAGTCTAAGCTCATGGAACACAAGAGTTACTGTATTACATCTTATCTCATTTTTTTATTACTGCTGTCATAGTAGAGCATTACCATGGGAGTTACAATATTAAAAAATTAAAAATAAAAGTGAAAAACTCAAATATGGGCCCTATACAAACATCAGACTTGTTGCCATTTGTCTGTTTCCTTAGAACTTCGAGTGGTTTGATCTTTACCAGAAACTGAAAATATGTGCTCTTGTCAGTTGATTATTGATGCATGTGACAGCATTTTGATCAAATTCTGTTTGTTTTGTTTTTTTGTTGTTCTTTTTTTATGCTTTCTTTAAGTAGGTCAACAAGTTCTGGATAATGTGAATGTTGTAGTCTCTGATAGAAATTCAATCAGTATTTGAAGAATAGTGAACTTAATAAAAACAACCCCTCCCCCTTTTTTTTATCTTCCTCAGATATGAAGATGGAGTTCTGATGTGATCAAGAAGTGAACTAACTTATTATTATTGAAAGAAATGTTCATGAAACGTTGGGAATTCAAGAACAGTATGTCTAAATAATTACAAGCAATTGAGCTTTTATACTCTTGTTATTTGCACTAATTGTTGTTATGCTTTTCTTGATTAGATATGAAATTTGAATAACCCCATTTTTTTAAAAAACTATTTTTTTGTTTTATCAATCCATTTTGTAGGTATTTTAATGAACTTCTGTATTCTGAAATAGTCATTTCTATAATGTGAATGGATTCCCAATATAAATTTGATTTTGAGCCCTCCTAAACCAATCTGTCATTTCACAGTTGCATGTGGGACTGCAAGCAGAATCAGCTGCGTTTGACACTGCTTCCATCTCATTGTTATTACCATTATATCAGGAATATTTTACCATTCATTTAGATGCAATAAATAGTAATGTTGGTTTGAATAGAGTATGGACATTGCTGCATGCATGGACTTCTAGTGCAAAATCATAACTACTGTCAAGAAGATGATTAATTTAAGCTGCAGATAGACAGGCACGATAGCACCTGTTGATCTCTCAAAGCTGGAGAGGCACTAGATTGCTTATGGGTTAGTCTATTAAACTTAAACTTTAGCCTAATCTTAACTTTAGCCCTAATCCTAATGAGATATTTTTAAGATATATGGATCTATCAGCGTCAGATAGGCACTATGTACTTTTGCATCCAATTTCCTTGTCTTCCCATAGATCGACCAGTGATAGGTGGACACTGTGGTGTCTTAAATCCACTTCCTATTACATATACACGTATGCCATTATGTCCCTGTCAATGTTGCTGTGTACCAACTGTGAGGTCCCCGTACTTGATGTCATTTGTACAGGGACTAGGAAGCAAGCATTGGCTGACAGAAGTTTAACCCCTTCGCTACTCTCTTGATGTACTACATGTATGTCGTCAGAATATGACTGGGGTCACCTGCACTATTGATGTACAGTGCATGTCACTGTAAAACAGTTTTACGGAGACGTACGCTGTGCGTCAATAGCGCACCTAACCTGTCATATCTGACGTATGAGATATGTCAAGAGAGCAGTGAAGGGGTTTAATTTTGACAGAAATGAAATTGGATTATAGTCCACTGGTGATTTTGCGCATTTAGTGAAATTTTCTTAGCACTAGGGGAGGAATTATGTGTTACAGTGAAGAGGTTACAAACTCCATGCACAGGGAGTATTGGACCATCAACCAAATTACTCTGACATAAATATATTGTGTGCAACATAGTGAATGCATCAATAAAATATGTCTGAAATGAGCATAAAATTCTTTTTTCGTTTGTTGTTTTCTTGTACTTTTATGTATATACTTACACTACAACATGTCAGTGCCCCCACTTCAAGACTCTGGCAAGTGGAACCAGTGTTATTCAAATATTCCTCATTGCTAGCTTATTCTTGTTAAAGCTCCTTTATCTCATTTTGTCTTTTCCTCTTTCGAGATTCACCTTTCCCTTTTCAAGGAATGGTAGCCTGTTGTTTTATTATACAGCCATTGAAGAAGTTTGTCGGATTCAGATGAGACAAGTTGAGGATGATCTACACTCAAAAACGGTTAGAACGAAATTTGCGGGGAATGGAAATCATTTTCGTTCTATCGCTAGTTTGTTGTATCCAAAGAGGCTAATTGAAACAGGGATGCAAATTAAATTATCGAATTACCTCCCCTGATTGAAGAGTGTCCTCACCGCAACCTTATGTCTTAAGACCACTCCATTTTCATTTTTGTTGTTCTTGTTGTTGTAGGTATACATGCATATAAAATGTGT
>JBCEWB010130632.1:0-11236 GCA_039654565.1 Peronia peronii | reverse complement strand
TTTTTTTTTTGAACTTTCTTTTTTTTTTTTTTTTTCACCCCCCCCCCCCCCCCCCCCCCCCCCGGCGTTTTCCCCTTATCCCCTACTCCCGGCAGGTGTTAGATGCAGGGCAGGGCTAGTCTGCGGACAATGACACAGTCGGCCATCCAAGTGTCCAACTAGGTCGCAATGTGAACTAAGCAGGTCACATCACATACTGTGGACTGTGCTCAGAAAAAAAGATGAACGACGCTAGTGTGTGGGACAGGCCATTGCCTCCCCCTCCCCCCCTCTCTCTCTCTCTTCCATGGCAAAGGTAGGAGGAGGGAGGAGAAAGTGTGAAAAGGTGGACAGGTTGCACGGGGGACAAATTTAATGGAATAGGTTACCACTGGAAAGCGACTATAGTCAAAATGGATTAGCATGAAGACACTAACACACTTGTCAAAGGCAATAAAATATTTCGAGAATTGCTAGGGAAGTCAATGTATCTCCATCTCGAAGCTCTAGTTCCAAAGGTAGACGCATGATATAGATCACAGACATATGGTACTGATATGGCTCATTCTTTAAAACAAAACAAAAAAGGAGCGCTGTCCAAAGTCTCAAAGTAAACGGGATCTGATATAATACACCATACGCACGTTAATGAGTCCTTGGTTGTTAAAATGCAGATGAAGAGTAGGCGAAAACGCTGCTGTCCGAGCAAAATTTCCAAATATTCCAAAGTCTAGCCAAAAATTTCCTCTGACCAAATTGGGCAAGCAATTATAGCCGTCACACTCGTACGTTCTTAGGATTGAAAGACTGCCTTCGTAATGACAACACTAACTGAAAGATCAACACACGGCAAGACGTGAAGGGGAACAAACTGAAAACCCTATCAACACATCCGATAAGACAAGCAGGGAGAGAACAAGAAAGGAGCTTAACCCTGGAGGTGTCAAGGGACCAATCTAGTTAAAGGTCCACTCGCAGTGCTTCGCATTTTTCAGTCACGTTCAAGTGATATACAATACAATAACAATGTCCTAAAGGCATACAAAGTCATTTCTTGAACCAAATAATTTGGGTTGCCCTGATTAAAAACCAAAACGTTGAAAATTTTGTCTAGTACCATCATTTCACAACATTTTTTATAATGTATTCTATTTTAATAATACATCAAGTTCTACAGATGACTGTTCTTTGTTTCTTTCAGTACCAAGTTATCAGCCGACGGACAGTCCGTCTTGAATTTTAAGACATTTGTATACAACAACAACAACAATAACAACATTTTTGGGTACACCGCCCAAGAATCCACCAGTTTGACACAACAGTTGAGGATCAACGAATGAAAAAAGATTCTACAATTGTTAGTGATGGCCAAGCAAAGCAGGCGTTTACTGTGTTTAACTGCCGAGTCGCTGATGGGACATGAATGCAGTCTTAAGCGCAACCACCTTGTGACACCGTACGGCTATAAACCTCCTGGCAAATAAACATATGCTCTCTCTTTTCCCTCTCTCTCACTGCTAAGCTACGGACCAAATTACACTTTGAAGTACAGATCCCATACAAAGAGAAAGTTCCATGTTATAATGTGCCTGAGGAAATCAGTGATACCGTGTTTCATTTTTCTTTGCAATTTCCGCCGAGATAACCATCCCCAGGAGGTTGAAAGGCAAGGAGAGAACCTAACGCATTCTTTGCATCTTAACAATTTGTGAACTGAATGGTCAGACGGTTACCAAAAACAGTATGTTATTTCAGCATTGTAGTTTTTGAAGCATTCACTGAGGATGGATTCTATGACATCGCTTCTTTCGCTGGCAGAATCAAAACTGTACAAGTCTCTCCCCCCCCCCCTCCTCCGGGTGAAAGCCCGCCGTCGGTGGGATGTCTCTCATGGAATGCTATTCTCAACGTTCCAGAGGTGACATCTCTTCTCTCTCCTTGTTCCTGTCTTCTGTCCCAACCTCTTTCCTATTTGATCGGCCTTTTTGATCTGCAAACGTATTTTACCGTGTTTAGCACAATATTGAGGCGATCGTGCTGATGTGCCGTTAAACCCCAACACAAACAAACAAACAAAACATGTACAAGCCTTGTTCATCACTGATCCTTCATATTCCATACTACCCAGTGCAGAATCTGGTCAATGAAAGACAAATAAATTATCCGGGATTTCACTTCTTAAAGGCGTGATTCCTTAATTTGCGGTCGACATAACGTTTTGCATCTTTTCCCCCTTTCAACCTGCTAAATAAAGCCCACTGGATTCCTGCAATATAAAGGAACAACACGCCAAAAAAGCACATACAGGTAATCACTTTATTAAAAAAAACTGTCATCGTCATAGTTATTGTCTTTCGCCCACAATTACCAGACTAAAATTATATGCCCGCCATGTTAAGTTAATTCACGTACTATCTTTTTCTAATCAGCTTCCCAAGTGCAATCGAGCATGGAACGATGAACTTACAGACAACGCTGTTAAGTCAGACGAACACAGATAGTGATGTTCTGTTAGCTGGCACTGAGAAAATAAGAAAATCGTTAAGGAAAGGAGAAATTCTGGGCTGGGTTCTGACCGAGACTTTCATTTAGCAAGCAAACCACCATTACTATCACATCCTTGACTACCACAACTTCCACGTCTTTTTTCCTAGAGGGGAGAGGGTGGGACGGATCGGGTCCTGGGAGTCATTTTGGAAATCGCTGGGGGAGAGATGATTATATGTAATTATTGCCATCGAATTCGCCATGGTCAAATTTGAAGAAAACAACAGAAAAAAAAAAAAAAAAAGTTGAAGTCACTCATGACTGTCACTGTAATGGTCACCATCATTAGGTTTCCACATTTTCCAAGCCATTTTATTTCAAATTCTGCACATATATATTTTTTTTTCAAACCAATACCTGAAATTGCCAGAACAGATTTATAATAACTGGCTTTGTTCTCCTATCACTAAAAGGGTTCCCACAGAATCATCTCAAGGTTCTGGGAGGGCAACATTATGGCACCATCATCTGGTCGGCCAAACCCAAGAGTCTTAAGCCTTGTTATGATAAACAGTCCATTACTGTACTCTGAAACAGCAGAAATAAGACACATTCCATCCTCCTTAGGTCATGAAAAAATCATTGTAGAGAACTTGACCAAGGCTTTCGCTGATATTCCGTGTGATAAGCGTCTCAGACGATAGTCACTCCTGGCATTGTGACTTCCGATATTGATGGGGGAGATAATAAGGATTTTATACACTATTTGCCCACAGCCAGCGAGATATTGATTATCTACCACTGGATATCAAGTCACAACCGAGCCACATGGTGGACAGCAGAGGGACTGGTCAACCTCTGAACGACCATCCTTCCAACACCCTAGAGTGGCCATAAGACTTTTTTTTTTTTAAATGTAATTTTTTACTCAGAAAAAGCATCAACTTTTAAAAGCAAACAATAAACCCAAAATCAATTTTGTTTTTACTAATCTAAAATTATAATTAAAATTAATATTATTTTAAAAATACCGATTTCAGAGCAGACAGGGCAAAAGTACGATTATTAATTCTCTGTGGGCCAAATGAAATGCTCTTGAAGACATGGCCGCAATGGATCAAAGAAGGCCAACGCTGGGACGGCAGCAGTCAATATTTATAGTGGATCTATACACTTCTAACAACAATGAAGTTTAAACCTCCTGTCCCTTCACAGCTACCTCTGACTTCTGGGTCAGCCGTGCTTTTCACGCGCAGCAGGAGTACAACCATGATGCTGTGCATGCAGTGGATACCTCCTGCACTGTAGGCTACGAGACAGAGACAACTGAGTGAGACGGCTGGAAAGCGAGACAGACAGACGTTCTGCTGGCTGGCACTGAGAGAGAAAAAGAAGGTAAAAGAGAAAGAAAAAATCAGGACTGAAAGGATGGAAATTCCGGCCTGGTTTCTGGCTGGGGCCTCCCGACCACCATGTATCACTCGTACACCACCAGCTTGAGCACTCCCGTCTTAATGGCAGAGTAGCGGTGTGAGCGGTGGCTGGCAATGGCGGCGGTTCCGATGCCGCGACTGTCGGGCGGTGGGACGGACGGACGGAGACCCAGCCAGCCAGCCAGCGGGAGGCGGGACCGAGATATTGCTGGCAATGATGGGCAGGCGGGAGGACCTGCCGACGGGATGGAGATGGCGGAAACAAAAATCAATTGCCGTGGGTAAGAAGGGGAGTTGACATTCAAACCTGCTAGTGAGATCCTCCATCCTCTTCTGTAAGACTTTCAGCGGCGGAGATGGATCGTCCTGTTCGGGGAGGGCTTGATTAACTGATCAGCGTTTTATGTACATTTCTCTCGTCCTGTTACACATGCAAACATCGCAGTGTGTTGGCATCAGCAAAATCCGATTTCCGTATATTTAACAAAGAAGATAAAATAAAACTGATTTTCCGCTGATTCCAGCATTGTCAGGACCTGACTATGAACACATCATGGACAATGCAATGTCTCTGGTGCGTCCACTTGGCAGTTCTAATGACCCCAAGATATTGGGAAATCATTTTTCCCCTCGTTTTAAATTTGAGAAATCTGATTTAAGCCAACAGTAATATGCAGCGATGATAAAACTATTAAAAATATCACTTAATGTGACGCTACATTTACTCTTTCACATTTCCTCATTTATTTCACCATCGCACTAGCACTCCGTGGCGGTGTTTGGCCAACGACAAAAGTCAAAGTGTAAACCCAAATCTCATCAAATAATGACTGTCCACAGGAATTTTCATATCTTGCTGATTACTGATCTTTCCGACTTGTTTTCTGAAGCTAACCTCTGCCTGCCTTTGATGTCCTCTTTGATTAGGGTTCAAGTGAAGAGCGCGAACAGGTACGCAAGTATTTTTCAGGTAGAGAGAAGGGATGAGAGGAGAAAAGTCCGCTGTATGATGGTTGAATAGAAACCAAACCATGCATCCAACAAAATATATATAACTCCTATGCTCGCTGGTTCTGATTAACGACAAAACACAGGTCTTTCCATATGTCTCATTCTGACAGATATAACACCGTCACAGCTGACCTGTATCCCAATGAGGCAAATGCAACAGCTTTACCATGTGCAAGTAAACAGATTGACAAATGTCAAAACAACAAAGGCGTAACTTATTTATTTATTTACCTATCTATTTATTGTTTTTATTTACCCTGGGCCTACATTCATGAAGTTTACATTTTGTTTTATTCGTCATTGTTTTGAAAGTGTAGCTAATGAAGATAGCTTCCAATTACTTCAGCTTATCTCCTCAAATGTTCCCCCATACACATTATACGTAATATATAACATAACGAACACACAGGAGGTGAAGCACGAGATAGATGGCCGAGCAGACAGCGTTTTGACAACTGCGGAATGTCAGCTTTTCGGCAACTGTCCTCACCCGCCAACGAGGCGCTATCGTTGTTCAAATAAGCCGGCGATGCAAGGGGTTGAGTTTTGTAACATCATAAAACATAAATCTATCCAGTCACTAACAGTTGGCTTTACTCGTACTCATATCGCACCGCCTCCACGATATCCTGCCCGAATCGTCCAGTCTCCACGTTATGATGTATACGATCTGCAGATGCCGTGTGACAAGGAACTATTGATCTGATCTGAACCCCCTCCCTCTTTTCCTCCATTACTGGCTGCACTTTTTTTTTCTGTCTATTTATCCAAAATCTCCGCCTTTCTGGAAAACTAATCGATCAAAGTCGGAGCTATTGTGGTGCAATTGTCCTCCAGATTAAACACCACACGGGCCAGAGCTTATCTCCCACCGTGCCCCACATGACAGCATTGTTTGAAAACCGTCGTGCCGGCCAACTGGAAACCTTAATTATGCGTGCTTGTTACAGACGATCAACACAAGCGAACAAAGAGTTTCCAGTTCAACACTGCATAAGTCGGACGCCACAGACCACTAATGAACCAACAGGAAAACAACAATTGCAACAGTCTGTGGCTGTGTCAGCTTTGTAATGTGGTGTTGTGGTTGTGGCTGTTACCACACGAAAAAGTTATATTTGATAACAACGGTTAAATCCCCTTGCAAAAAAGAAGGGGCAGCGAGCAGAGAGATCTAGAGAGTTTGGCACTGAACAAGAGAGGGCAATACGATCATGACAGCAGCTGATGCCGTGCATCAACAGTCCAGTGTTTCCCGGACCTATAACAAACATTTCCTATCGTCTGGTCATGGCTTTAAAAGACACAGCCGTAAGATCGCTTCCCAAAAAGACAAGACAATAATTTCATCATCAATCCTATCTAAAGATTCTCTTGCAGTAAACAAAGAGATTTGGGAATTTCCTTCACGAAACAACAAAATTCATATTACAGTGCAATTTCCTATTTCCTAATCAACTACCCTATGATTTGATGTTCACAAAAATACGTTACCGAGCTTCATGTTCCATATTTCAAAATTCACAGGTGAACTTCTGACGAACAATAGGCAATTCTGAGTGATAATACAGGAATGCAGTTTATCAATATAGCGTCTTAGCAAACTGATCCCAGACTCTTTTCAATAAATCTTAGAATCAAACAAAAAGTCTCCAGATGTCATATTACTCGATCACATGCTTTCTCACTGGGCTAAAGGTAAAGTTAGAGCAGACCGAAGACCCGTTCAGTTTACAGCTGATAAAAGAACTACAGCTGTATCCTGTTCTGAGCATAAATCATAATATTTTTTCGACAGCGAGTATTTACCGGGCGGGAGCGAGCCAGAAGGACACTCTCAATCTAGAAGTGTCTAGCGCGCCAGTCTGGTCAAAGATTCATTCGTGTTGGCAATGAGACTCATTTTTAAACAATATACACTGCAGTAATATGATATTTATCACATACCACCTTAACGTAAACAGTGTAATGTCTGATAACCCAATATAGCTTGTAGAAAACCTTGAAATTCAAGTACTTTCTACTGACACTTCTTTAGGTTTATGGGCTCATTCACATTTTCTTGGCCCTATCTCTTCTTCTTTGGCCCCGGAGATTTCCTCCTGTGTACATCTACATGTATTAATGCAACACTACTACACCGCATTCTCGGGCCCATTTTTCGAGGACCATGGCCTTGGTGTCATGGAACACTAACCCACATTTGGACCCAGGTGTATCTAACCACAACCATTTTTTGTTAACACTTGAAACACACACTACTTCCTTCCGTCACATGGGAATATGTAAGTGGATTGGGAGAGGAGAGGGGTATTTTCTATTTCTTATCATAAATAAGAAACTATATTACGACTGTTATTACTAATACATGTACTATAATTAGTAATATTACTATTACCACATCAGCGAGTTAACCTGGGCCACTTCATAGCTATATAATACAGAGACCGAGAAATCACCAAATGAACATAATAAAAATAAAATCCACCTCTGTCACAAGTGAATAGTGATATGTGGAATCCGGTTTGTGGGGTGTGTGGAAGCGGTTTGGGGGGGGGGGGGGGGGGGGGGGAAAAAAAAGAAAAACAAAAAAGACAAGCAATGTTATTTGCTGTCATACTCCTGCACACTCTTCCTTTTCCTTTGTTTTCGACATAAAGCTGAACCGACACTGTGAATGTGAATGGAACTATGATACGTTCTATATACGTTTTTCAACCTCCTGGTGGAGGTTATCTCGTCTTAAATTACACGGGCCAGTAGTCATAAAAAGCAAACAGTTAAGGAAATGTCATTATTTCTGAGATAGACGGCGCACTATTAGTGAATACAGGAAGGCAGCTATGTATAGACAGAACATTTGAGACTGCGAGAAAAGGTCAGAATTTTTTTTGGGGGGGGAAGAAGGAATGCCATGACTACACATCACGAAGGATACTTTTTAGATCTCTCCCCTCCCCCCCTCCCACAATCACAAACAAACTAGAACATTGTCATTTTCAGTCTCCACAGGATCTGGTCACCTCCATCCAACACAACTGAAAAACTAAACAAGAAAGGGAACAGAAAATCTTGCCTGGGTTAGGGCTAGGGAACAGCTATAGAGCTGACTTCACTAAGACTAATAGTTTTTGCAGTACATACCTTACCCCCACCTTACTCTCCCTCCAACATACACAATGCAATGAGTGTTAAAAAGAAACATCTCAAAACTAAATCTATCTTGAATTTCTTTTCTCGGAAGTAGAGTTTTCAAGGGGCGTTTGTTAAGAGCACATTAGACCACTCAAGTACTTATACCATACAGATCCACGGCCTCCGCACACAAAAACACAGAATTCGCGTATCATCATCTTGTCCCCCACTCTCTCTCTTCCTCTCTCTTTCTCTCTCAGTGGAACGCTCGGTGCGCTATGCCCTCCTGCATGCACCAACATAAACAAACCACAAGGCGACTGGGGAACAAAAAGCTCAGTCAGTAGCAGCAGCAAAACAACAACTCATCCTGAGGGTTAACCACACCACAGCACTCGTCCGTCAAGTCTTAGTGAGAAAGAGAGAAGGTCCGGCTTGGGGAAGATGGGAGGGGTAGAATAGAATGGAGAGAGATGGAGGGAGAGAAAGCCAGGGAAGGGGATAGACAGAGAGAGAGGGAAAAGAGAAAAATTGAAATAAATAAAATGAGAAATGGAGAGAAACGCTGAGAGACAGATTACATGAATGAAAGAGAAAAGTGCGAGGGAGAGAGAGAGCAGAGAGAGAAGACAGGAGGAGAGAAAGAGAGGGAGTGGGGAAACAAAATGACAAAGGAGGAAAGAGAGGGAGAGGCAAGTAGAGACTGAGTAAGAGTGAGAGAGAGAGAAGAAAAGGAGGGGAGGAAGGATAGAATAGAATGATGGTAGAAATTACATGAAAGAGTTTAGTGTTGGGACAAGAGAGCTCCCGGCGTGCACATGTCACCGCATTAACCCCTAATTGCTGAGTTAGTAACAACAACAGCGGCTGACATGCTGAACCATAATGACGGTAAGTAAGGACAACGTGGTCCATTACATCGACACAAAAAGAATATCAGTTAAACAATTCCCTCGAATGCTTCACTTACTATCCCTCATGACAAATGTATTGTTTTCTCCGACTTCATTAAAACTGATGAAAATTCTTTCAGAAATATGGCCACTGGAGATCATTTTGTAGCTCCGGGAAAGCACATTTTCTTACAGAGCTCAGTTTTTGAAAGACTTTGTGGTCGTTTAGGTATAAACCATATCAATTTCACTTGTAAATTAAAAACAACTCACAAGAGAATTTCATTATCTACTGCATGAGATAAGGTCTAAATTACTACCAAATACATCATCCTAATGCCCGCCATAGTCTTGAAAATAAATGGAAACTTGTTTATGATCAGCCTTTTTGACATTACCAGACACACGGAGTGCTGAACAAGCACTTTTGCACTCTTTTGGTTGAAACATAATTATGAAAAATTCGGAAAAACGCTTTCTTCCTATCGTAATAATACTATCAAAGGACAAGGCGAAATATGCTTTTTTTGGCAAAGGAAAGGAACAGGGCTGGTCAAAAACAAATTAATTCCCACTGATACCAAGTATATACACGGCCCATGATTTCACTACCACGTTGACGCTCGAGTTTTAATGTACCACATACGCCACACTGGGCATTTTTCAACAAGTTCTTTTTGAACAGTCGGTTTCCCCATTCCCTTCAGGAGCGCTATTCTACCATGCCCTGTAGGATAATCTCCACGATTAAAATTATCAAACAACAAACAATGGGAGATCGGTGTGTGCACTTCTACTGCTTCCCTTTACCAGACCAAAGAGGGACTGAACAAGTAGTACTAAGAGGGAAAGAAACATTTTTTGCGCCCTTTGCTTGAAACATACACCATGAAAAATTCCCCCAAAAATATGGTATAAAGAGAATGTTTTCTTCTTTCTGTTATGATTTTATCCGATTTTTTGGTGATCAGTCTTTTAAATGACAGATGTAGAAGGATTTTTTTTCCTTTTTAGGCTGCTTGCTGAACAATTCTTTTGTCGGGCAAAGGGAAGTAAAAATATGGCTGGTCAAAATTATCTCTCATTCCATGAGTCCCTCTTTTGGAAGAGCAAATCAGGGGCTGATAATCTACGAAACGATCTCCCATTGGCGGCAAACAGTAGAACTATCGACACCATCATTCCACAGGGCCTCCATCAAATTAATTACCTTGGATAATTATGCTATTGATGATAATCCAATCAAACCAACCCACCCAGGGGCCACAAACTTCATATCGATTGTCTCCATATCAATAAATAGCCTTACGTTATAGCTTATGTCTGGTTCCGACATACAAGCAAAACTCATATCTGGAATCGTATTTTTGCAATGGCCACTGTTCTTGACCAATCCTATTACTTCCCTTTGCCAGACAAAAGAAGTGTTCAGCAACCAGTGAAAATAAGAAAACAACAACAACAACAACAACAACAACAACAACATTTTTCTTCTTGTCATATGAAAAACTGGTCACAATATATAATCTCTCTCTCTCACCGTGTATAAGTATAGTATAATCATTAAGATAAGAAGAAAATATTTTCCTTACACCAAGAATTTTTCGGAATTTTCTGTGATGTAAATTTCAGGCAAATATCGTGAAAGTGACTTTGTTCTCTTCTTCCTTTCCTTTTCTCCTTTTTCACAATGCTTGTATAATACCTCTTGTACTTGGTCAAGACGCAACTTGGCTGGTTGAAAAAAAAAAAAAAATGGCTCATATCCTCGGCGAACACGATGTCTCAGCCAGGGCCCCATTGCGGTGAGCAAAAGTTATTATTATTTTTTTTTCTTAAGCCTTTCAACCCTAAGAAAGTAGGATTATCTCGGCTTTTTTAAAGAGGCTGTCTGTTTTTGCTGAGAACTTTTGTGGGTAGAAATTTGGAATTTTGGAAATTTTATCAGGACAGCGGCACGCAGCCTAATCTTTCATCGATTTTGAATTGCCAAGGGCTCTTTAACGTGCGTAGCGTATAGACGGGACCTCCGAAATATATTCGCCCTTATCCGAGAAGGCTAGACGTCGGGCTTCCCTACCCAAAGGAAGCGAGGTGACCGTTGAGTCACTGACAAAATGCGGGTTTTCGATCTTTGCCTCCGTCCATCCCCCGATGGGAGGACCCGCGAATCGAGGACTCACAAGTCACCGACGTGAGTTGTTTATACCCCTAAGCAGACGTTGAGTGGGGGGGGGGGGGGGGGGGGGGGGGGGGGGGGGGGGGGGGGGGGGGGGGGGGGGGGGGGGGGGGGGGGGG
>JBCEWB010130621.1:0-11236 GCA_039654565.1 Peronia peronii | reverse complement strand
ATAAGTTTTCACATGATACGAAAAACCCCACATGGTGAAAAATCGACATACGTCTCATTTTGACTGGCTGCGAGACAAATGTCTGTTGGGATAGTTTATTTGTAATTCACAGAAGCGCCCTATAATGAAGTGTGACTATTGCATTCTTTCCAAAAGATCTGTTCTGTACTTGGCAATATAAGGTAGAGTAATTATCATTTAGTTATTTCTCCCGATATGGCACAGCCCCCCCGGGGGCACGCCGAAAGGGACCAAAACATCAAAAACCAAACCATTTAGTTATTTCATAAAATTAGCTCTTAATGTTTAGAAAATCAAATTTTTAACTTTTAAAAACATTCACAAGAATTGCAAGCTTTCAGAATATTCACCTCTAAGTGACATAAATATTTATTAAATGAAAAAAAAACAATTTCACACACTAAGACTTACTTGAATTATGAACAATATTAGAAGTGAAAGAAACCTTTCCATGGTACAGAAAGATTTACATGAATTTTTAAATGATTTTTTTTTTTTTTTTTACCCCAAAGGAGTTCGAAATACATGAGCATTTTAACAAGCCACCACAAGAAAATGAGCAGAGACAGTGGAATACAAAGAGCACAGAATTACAGGCCAAATGTAAACTTTAATTTGATTGCAAACTTGCATCTGTTCCTGTGAGACAGTGGCTATTAACAGGACATCAAGTGCACCAAAATCAAAGAAATTTCAAGTTGTGCACGCAACGGAAATTCCCAATGCCCTGAGGGCCCAATCACCTGTCGGCTGCATACTTTTATCGCCGTGCTGTGTCAGAAACTAAATGCTCCGCTTTGTAGAGGTTTGGAACGCTGCGAATAGTAGTCCACCTGTACACCTAACTGTATTTAGAAACTGCACAAGGCACAAAAGTGGGTCAAGTACACTACAAACATGTCACATGACCACTATTATTTCATCTGCTTTGTTCACTGGGTGCGCCATAAGGGGGAATGGGTAGGGTGATGGGCCATGAGATCAGCCAAGTAGCTTGGGGGATCGGAAGAGAGAGGGATGGCTTATCCATAATTCATAATATGATAAACAAAACAGGCTGAGGTGGTGGGCCCACAGGGATAAAGAAGGGGCTCAGATGTGTAGCTTCTCACGTTAGGTAAGATAGACACAGATCTTACAGTTCACTGACCACTTGGTCCAGTTAACCAATCAACAGTGATGAATATTGACAAGTGCAGCTGCATTTATAGCCATTTTGTGGTGTTGATATCACATTGTGTTTCAACTGCTATATGACATGGATCAAGCAAGATTTATTCAAATCGTACATTCTACCACTTCGATATTCCACACACCAATCACAACAGTGATTAGTGCCTCTCACCTTAGCCCCATAATATATGGAAGAGATTGAGCACAAGAGGATGGGTACAGTAGGAGGAAGGGAGCAAGTGGATGAGGATATATGATACCCTTGATCTTTCACAGTGCCTAGGCTACTCTCGCGACTGTGTTAGGGACAGCGATGGGGGAGAGTCAGGCATGAGGCCAGTTAAATGTGTGTTAGACATCCACGTGGTCAACTGCTCTGGTAAGAGCTTTGACTAATAGTAATACTAGTACATGAACATATTGTGACCTCTAACATAATATATCATGTTACTGTTATCGTCATTCCTATGGTCTTTGCTGAATCACGCAAAAGTAAACGAATTCAATGAAGGGAGATCATCCTTGAAAAAAAAAGTGTGTCCTATAATCAGGTAATAGGCCAGCAATTTTTTAAATTCCTCTAATTCATTGTATATCGATTTAACAGGACTTTTTTTTGGTCCAAGCAATTCTATTTTATCAGGTTTCCACTGTATGTTCTTGGAAAATTACAACCAACTCATCCCAGAAACAGGCCAGCAATTTGAAAATCATCCCCATTCCGGTCTTGACTGAATAGTAAGAAGAAATATTAGCACCTCCAACAAATGCCTTCTGTGAGTCCCATGAGGTCACAGATATGATGCTTCACCCCTTCGTCCCCTATATGACGTACTTGGTACATCATGAAAATGGTAAATTGCATTGTCATGATGTAGCAAATGCGGCATGGAAATTGCCGATACCACGGTTGGGCTGATCCTTATATGCTGTACCATATACATAATCATAAACATGCCTCTACAATGACCCTGCATGGAGAGATAGCCACGAGTACAGGGCGAATTCAGATTCAGCAATGAAAAATACACATTTTGATATTTAATTTTTTTTTTTCTGTTTGTGTTTTTTTTACTGCTGCAACTATAGTCCATCTCTATATACAGTTGAAGTCACAATGTAAACAATCACTGAGCAGACCAAAATGTCTGAGAAATGCCGTCATGTATCCTTTTAGATCTAAATACATGTACATGTATGGATATTTCGCTGGGTGAGGAGGAGAAGGAGAAGAATATGATGATTCTGGGTCAGAATATGTGAGTTGAGCCAGAGTCAGGCTCTGTGACATCGAGATCAAGTAGTAATGATGATCAGCCTGGCTCCTTGTCCTCAACAGATATACATTAAGATCTTAATCTAGGCCTACTAGACTATAATGGACGGCATAAGGGGAAAGCACTGAAGATAAGAGGGTCCCCAGCAAAAGAAATCCAAGTCTAGGCCTGCCTTACATAGCCATTTTGAAGATATGACCCAGAAAAAGCCAAGTGCACTAACGCAACGGCTAACCAAACAAGCCAAAATCACTGCTGTATCAGAAAATGAAAAACCTGTCGCAATGAACGGGTTAAATAAGCATTTCAAAAGTGGAAATGTATATTTAAGGGACCAGGTCAATTTTTTCTTTCCTTCTCTTTTTTTAAAAAAATGTTTTGTGCTCAGCCATATCATCTGCTGTACGACAAAATGGCGAACAGGTAACAACCTTAACTTCTCTGCATAACAAAGGGGTGAACTGGTCGATGAATTATCTAACTGACTCACTCCTCTGTCATGCAGAGAAGTTAAGGTTTTGTCTTTTTGTCGCACAGCGGTTGTTACCTATCTGCCCCTTTGTCGTACGGTCAACAGTATGTACAAGACTAGAATTGTGTTATCTATTCCCTACCACCACCCCCTTTTCCCCCACTGCCCAAAACCCAGAAAAAGAATGAGAATACAAATAAAAATATGTCCAAAGTTTGGTTGAATCTACAATAAAACACAGGCTATGTAATAAAGAAAAACTACATTTCTCAAAACCTGAGATCACTGATCACTTACTACCATTTACATTGCCAGTTCTCATTTGTGCCTGTGACAGCACGTCTTTGTCTTCTCCCAAGTCCAATATAGGTGTATGCCTATTTTGCATTGAGCAGTGAGTTTGTGCAAGAGACTCCTTTGTGCAAGAGTCTCCCAAGCAAAATCCATGAAATGGGGCATTGATATTGTTGCTATTGTAGGGTGAGTGTCAGATCTACGTAATGCCAGATTCACCTGTGCCCTCTATAGCAGATATACAGAAAGTCTAGAGAGTTGCCCCAAATCTTTAACTGCTCACTGTATGAAAAATATACAAAATTACAATAATATGTCATTATTTTCATATAATGATAATAATAAATATTTGCGTGTGTATGTGTGTGTGTGCTTTTTAAAGTTTTTTTTTTTTTTTTTTAAATGGATCAACATACCATTTCTATAATATGATGTTGAAGCTCATTCCTCTTATTTCTGCTTTGTTATTCAGGAACTGACAAATTATCCATTCTTGCACTTTCCCTTTATTGCGCTTAAGTGTGCTGGTTATTGATCTCAATAAGTCTATGTTTCACTGTCAGAAGAGTACCAGTACATCCTTGAAAAACCATCTCAAATTAATGGATTTGTAGCTGCAACTTCAGTGCTGAAAAAAAAATGCACAATCTAAATGGCAATAAACCTGCCTAGCTAATAGTAACTGATATAGAGCATTGGTTTTACCACAAGAAGACACAAGTGACCACAGAGAGCTGCTGGCAGTGAAGGGGTTAAATCAAATCATGAATTATTCCCTAATATTTCCAAGACCACATCTACTTTGATATGTAAGTTAACTACCTCAATCAGTGGCAGGATTTGAATATTTGGTGTTGAAGCAATGAGAGAGAACTGTATATGTTAACAATGGTCCTCATATCAAGTCATTAGACTGCAAGACATGGGCCCTGTTAAATTTAAAAGTGTCAGTGGACACAATAGATGGGATAGCAGATTTTTGTGAAAAATATTTGTCTTGCAGCCAGTCAAAAAGTGTTCTGTGTTGATTTTCCACCAAACTGAGTTATTAATATGATGTAAAACTTTGATTTGTACACTTGTATGTGGTGAAAAAATTTTAAGTCAGCTTAACTGTAGTCAGAGATATTGCAAATTAAAAGACGGAGCAATGGCTAAAATGAGGAAAGAAAAAATCAGCAAAAATGAAGTTTGGCACATACCTCTAAATATACAGTTACAATCTACTCATTAAAGCCCAACATTTTCCTATTCTGAGATGAATATTCTTTCAATTTCTGCACTATAAAAACATTGATATCAGACCATCTCCTTATAACATTCAATTTTCTTTATTCCAGTCCAGCGACTTACAATTCATTCTGACTCTGACTGGCTGCCATACATTTATTCATGTTCCAGAAATGACAGTTTGAGCCTAAAGATACATCTCGGCAGAGCACCCTCTTTCTGGCATTGTATTTCACTGGGAAGGTCATTCATAAGCACAGTATAATGAAGGAGTCTTTGACCAGCTCAGTCCCTTGACATATCTAGGCTTAATTCTGAACCAGTACAAACCAATCATGAGCTTAGTAACTGTGATTAGTTTTTACAAAAATTTGATGGAGACATATTTCAATTTTCAGGAGCTGTGAAAAAAAAAATATTTACTGAAGCTATAAAGTAGCATGGATTTATCAATTCAGCCTTTGACTTCAAAAATTGAAGAATAAATCATAAAGAAGTACACATGTATGCACATGCAGATCAATTTATCTGGCCACTGACATCAACGCTTGAAGAATAAATCATAAAGTAGAACAGATTTAGTTATTCAGCCATTCAAAATAATGTAAAGAATTGAAGAATAAATCATACAGAACTTATAGTAAACAGATCTACTTATCCAGTCACTGACATACAAAATTTAAGAATAAATCATGAAGAAATATACAGACCTATTTTTTCAGCCACTTACATCAAAAATTGAAGAATATAGTAAACCAATCAGATCAGAGACCATCATAATTTCTTAACATAACATTCTATATAAACATCTTGTAAATGTTGTGATTAGACAACAGGTAACCTCTATTTGGCGGTGTTCCTGTATAGTACAGACTCTGAGCACTTTACCATTTATTATTATTACTCTGACAGATTCAGTGGGGACATCCACATATGATCTGATCTTCCTGGGAAGCATTCAAAGCGGCTGCCTTGAACTGCTGATTCCAAGCCCATCAACCTAACCACTAGGTCACTGATATCACACTGGAAAATGTAAGATGAATTAGAGTAGATCTAGTTCTCCAGTCTGCATAAAGTCTGTAAAAATTTTACCTTGGCATTAACAGCCACACTGTCTGAGAATACACAAATATTTTTTCTGTCACATTGCTGGACCCCTGGGATCTATAGGCATGATGCTGCGCTGATCCTCTGCTGAGCCACACAGCATGCAGGACATCTCATACATCTGGTAGAGAAAAAAACCTAGATTAACCTACATGCTTTACTAGACCATGAAGATACTACTGCAGAAAAGAAAAGCAATGACAATTCCATTGTGTTCTTCATAACATATATATTTGGAGGCATAACTGTAAACAATAACATCACCTGCAAGACATCTCAGGTACTTAAGGGGAAAAAAAAACACAAAATATCAACTTGCTTTATTAAGTGGTCTAAATACATCTAACAATAACATTACTGCAAAAAGACATGCAATTTTGATCAGAAAACAAATGTGAGTAGCAAATAACAAACTGAGAACAACTTCATGAGTAGTTCAAAGATAGAATAAGGTTGGCACAATAGATTTTGCTTGTAATTATAGTTCATTATCATTTCCATTGCCATTGCTGAAACAGCTTTGTTTACAAAAGCAGCTGGGATTGTCTGGATGTACCACTATGCCAACAGACAAGAAGTGGAAATAAAGAAAGATGTTAAAAAAAACTGTGAATAGTGGCAGCTTTTAAGAGACTACAATGGTTCACAGTTTATTTAAATGAAAGTCCTGATAGTTAGAAAATACTATTCACTTCATCTAAACACTTTGCTTTATCATAAAAAAGTAAATTATCATCATTTCATCAAATGGTCATTTAGACTCAAAGGCTGCACAGTAATATATCAAAAAGCTATTTTACCTGGAAATCCTCATCCACTTTAAATGTGTGTTCATGTTCTGCCACTACATGCTCACAGCCAATACAAACATCTGCAGGGTGTATAGAGAAAATTATGTGAGTTGTAAACTGCAAATTTTGTACACATCAACAATTGGTAATACCAAGACTTACAGTGTGTAGTCTCTCAAGTCACATAAACCTACTGGTATGTACAGTAGTGAACACGGTGTATTTATTTAAAACCTGAACTGGACAATAATGATATCCTGTTGTATAAAAACTGTTAATCCTACAAGTGTAGAAAATCTTTTCAAACATTTCTCACCGTCAAATTGAAATTCCTATCCAAACAGCATGTACTCTGGTAACAAGATGCTCCTATAATATATGAGGCTGTGACAGAAGGTCATAAGTTTTTTCTTCCTTTATCACACACATCATGAATGACACTTTTCCCATTGATATTTCCCTTCTCTTACAGAAAGAAAATTGCACATAAAAAGGGGCCAAAAAAAAAAAGAGACAAATGTCATTTGTGATGTGTCTTATCAAGGGACAAAAAAATCCCTCAAAACCAGAAGTCAGTGTCATATCATCACAGCAATCTCAATGCATTATGACTCTGTACTGACACTTCAATGGGTTGAAAGATACGAAATTTATACCCAGGTTCCATTAGATGTTGTGATGAAATCTTAGAGAATCAGCTAATCCATTTAGGGAAGACTGGGCCTCCCCCAAGTGCAGATTATGCCAAGTTTGAAATTTAAGAATATCAGCAGTGTCTTCAGCCACAGAATTATAATAACTCCTAGTTACATTACAATCTAGTACATGTATTACAACCGCATGTGTACACAAACCACTCAGTTTAAATGTACATGTATAAGCATACATGCTGATGTTATAGTTATATGACAAACTAAATAAATAAAAAAGGAAGGAGGATCGTCTATCTCTAAATATGTCATTCACAAAACTTCCCTTGCTTTACCAAAGTTGGTATCAATACTGTTACAGTGATCTCCGCTTACGAACCTGGTCGCCCGGGAGACAAAAAAAGAGGGCTCTTAGGCGGATGGCTTCTTAGGCGGATTGAAAAGTTATGCAACCTGTCTGACCACAGATTGTCTTCATTACAATGACTAGTTGATCGTTTCCGTTAGTTAAAGACTTATCTATGTGAATAAGTGTCTGTGTTATAATTAGATCTAACAATTCCTGATTTTTCTTAGCATATAATTACATCAATACTGTCCAGCATTTAAATGTCGAGTGGGTTTTCACACAACGATATCACTGTTGAAAACATGATACTGCTTATGCTGCTCTATGGATAATCACACGAATGACTCAAGTGTTTACAGACCAACTGAAGTAGCAACACAACTGACCACGGACCCAATCACTAGTGCTGTCCCGCGTGTTGTCAAACAAAGGAAATGGTTATAGGTTAGTCCACAATGTGGCCTGATTGTGCAGTCATACATCAAGAATCAACCACCACTTCCACTCCTTTGTCTACCTGTTCCCTCCACCTCTGTCCCCATTTTACTGCACGTCTAGCACTGTGCGTTTCTCTCAAGTGGACAATATGGTAGGTGTGAAAGTACACCATAAGTACTCGAGTGTCTTGCCCAACACCGGGCTCTTAGACAGATTTTTTATTTGGGAGCTGGTTCTTAGAGGGTAAATTATAGAGAAAAAATCCCCTTTCGCAGCATAGGCGGGTTCTTAAGCGGACCGGGCTCTTCAGCGGAGGGTTCTTAGACGAAGATCACTGTACTACAAGCAGGAAAACAATGAAGATTAATTGCCATGAAACAACCATGATTTTATTTTAGCTTCTAATCATGAAGCCATATTCCTGGTGGAAGCAAGCTGAGATAACCACCCCCAAAGAGGTTGAAAGGTTCAAATACATCGTAATTGTGGTAGCAATAGATGAACTGATATTGTGTGATATCTATCTCCCTTCCACCGGATGAACGAACACAGTCAGTAACCACACCTTACACGCCTTTACTTTTCATGGCTAAATGTGTGAATTACTGGCTGTCTTTCTCTTTCTGATTATTTTGAACATGTGACTGTTATGACATTCATGTAAATATTGTTCACTTGTACAACTTGACAGCTTAGGCTGACTATGAAAAACAAATAAGAGCAAAGTGATTACCAGATATTTTCTGGATGTTATAATTATAAATGTATCTCTAAGGTTTACTGACAGAAAACCAAACAATCAACCGCCTAGGTCCATACAATTTATCATTACATGCTATGCTATGACGTGACAGCAATGCATAGCTAATACGAAAAAACAAATAAGAGCAAGAGTGATTATCAGTGTGTTTTCTGCACACTCAGTGTAATGAAATTCACTGAAAAGCACACCGGACATTAGTCTAGCTGCTCAGCAATGGTTTCAGTACTTCCAATTAAAAATATTACATTTTTCACTTCTTGTCAAAACTCTCACAGTTCACTCCCTTTCTAGAAAATCATTTATGCAATACAATTATAACAGAAAGCAACTGAAATTCATCTAAAAAAAGCACCTCCTTTTATTTTCTTTGACTGTTTTTGCAGCAGCCTTCAGAGGCAACGATTAGGTGCAGATGGAATCTTTTGAAGATTGAATTGTGTATGATACTAACATACATTGTTTGCAACACAACCCAATTACATGTCCATGTATCAGCAGCTTGCTCAGTAATGGAGTATCCTTGAAAAGACAGCATTTAGGCTGTCAATGCAAATCATGCTGATGATTGTGTATCATCACATTATGTCAACAACACACAGAAGGTTTGTTTTGCTAGAATGCTAGGATCTTTGTAATTCACTGCAGTGGCTTTTGTGCTGGGCAGTGTCTGAAGCAATGCCACTGTTACTTGCACAGTTTTATTACCCTACTGTATGTCAGTTGTAATTGTTGTACTTCTAAAATAATGTGTGGAGCACATAAGCCATTGCATGTTCATCTAGATAAGAAAATACAGGTTGTGAGAGTTGTTTGTGCTAAATCTCAACTGTTTCCAGGTTCATAAACAGTTAGATGTTACTCTGCAGGTTTATAAAATAGAATGTAGCAGATATATATATATGTATCCTTCTGTACTGATACATGTCAGTTATTACTGAACACAGATCTTACGTTGATAGGTTACTGTTTCTTCATCATAGGACTCCTCATACGATCTGTTGACAGCTTTCAGTTCCTGCTGTCCACACTGACAGCACTTAAGGTAGTTGATCATGTAATGTCCTTGATCTATGCAAAGAGATTCCTGTAATTAAATAATCCTAGCTCATTACAATCTAACACACTTATATTTCCGCCAAGAGTTCAGTCATGACAACATATCAACACAGTTACAAAACATGACAAATATTATGTGATTAATTGCTTTACAAGTACATTTTTAAAAAAAAATGGTAGGGAAAAATTTATATTCTGATGCGTTTTTCAGAAAGTGTTACTTTTCTTTTCCCCAATACCACTCCACATTTTGAATGGATCAAGACTTATAATGAGAATCACACAATGACACTATTACTTTACCTCAGATTAGTTTTGATTTTTTCCTACTTACATAAACCCCCAAAAAGTTTACCATGTTTGACGTTATTCTAAAAAGGCAATAATAATTAAATAATAATTTAGCAAAGGATGTGTGATCCAAATTGTATGTCTGACTGATTCACACATCATGTTATTGTTCTTCTGCTACTCACACAAATTTAGCCAGACCAACTAAAGTAAGAAAACAACGACAGCCTGGGGCAAAACTTATTCCTGCTATCGGAACCAAACACTGGTGCTGCCACACGTCAAACAAGGAAATAGTTATGAGCTGGTCAATGTGTGGCCTGATTACACAACACACAACACCCAACACTACCCCTTTTCATCTCCCTGTTTCCTCTACCTCCTCTCCATTTTACTGCACACCTAGCATCGTTTGTATCTCTCTAGTGGACACTGATGTCAAATTATACCATGAGTACTCGCATGTTCTGGCCCAACACCAGGCTTTATGACAGATTTTTAATCTGGGAGTGGGTTTTTAAGCAAGTAAATTATAGTGAAAAAATTTTTTTTCCCAGCAGAGACAAGCTCTTAGGTGAACCAGGCTCTTAGGTGGCATATTCTTAGATAAAGACTACTACTAGTCAAAAGAAAAAACTATGAAATCTAGATATAGACCCTTTATTAAATTTAATTTAGAATCGGATTCTAGTTGTGCATTTTGGACTTCAGTTGGTGTGAGCTCTCAATCTGTAAGTGTAAAATTTCTGGGTTCAACCATGTCAGGAAATTACATTTTGGTTCCAGACATGAATTAGTTACAGATCTCAACCTAGAATTCTGCCTCTATCATAATTCTCTGCCCTTCAACTGCCAATTTTAGAAATATATATATATATATGTTTGGCATTTAATTTGTTTCGTTTTATAACCCTTTCAATCCGAGGAAAATAGGATTGTCTCAGCCTTATGAAATTTGTAGAAACTGAAATTTTGCCCCCGACAGCAGTACTTTGCCTACTCTTCATCGATTTTTAACTGCCAAGAGTTCTTTAACAGACTACAAAGTACACACAGGGCCTTCGAAATATATTCGCCCTTATCCGAAAAGGCTAAACATCAGGCTTCCTAACCCAGATGAAGCAAGGGGACTGCTGATTCACTGAAAAAATGCAGATTTCGATCTTCGCATCCTTCCATCCCCCAATGGGAGGGAGGACCTGCGAGTCGAACCCCCACCTCACATTGTGAGTTATTTCCAGCATGGACCAGATGCCAAACCACATGGCTATGGTGAGGGGGGGGGGGGGGGGGGGGAGGGGGGGGGGGGGGGGGGGGGGGG
>JBCEWB010130610.1:0-11236 GCA_039654565.1 Peronia peronii | reverse complement strand
ATAGATAGATAGATAGATAGATAGATAGATAGATAGATAGATAGATAGATAGATAGACAGATAGATAGACAGGCAAATAGATAGACAGACAAATTTAATGCACACAAACAATGCTTCAAAAGAGAAGGATGCTAAACTTAGTTTAGATTGAAATTACACTACTGAATGAAGAGACAGGCATTATTGGCCGAATACTGAAAACACTCGACATGCCGGACAGCATAAAAAGATAAACAACAAGCTTACTTCATATTAAGCTCCATCAAGGAATTTCCCATTTCGTCATCGTTTTGGCAAAAGAACAGCCCATGTTAAATTTCCCCGTAATCCGCCGCTCTGGGATTATATATATACCCGACTAAACTTTGAATCCCGTACACCTTCCACCAGTGTGTAGAAGGTCGGCCTAATGGGCTGGCTTCATATCAAAATCTTACAGACAAATATGCAGGGTTCAAAACGTCACTTACTTGTTAATCTTAGCCTGTCCTGAGTAATTTCACCCTCTCCCCGCCCCCCCCCCTCTCTTTCTCTCTCCCGAATGATAAATAAATAAATAAATAGACAGCCTGCCTTTGATCCCTGTCACATGTCCTCTCATAACCAATAGTTAGGAAAGCGAACAGTGCCTTTTTTCTCTCTTTTTTTTTTTAATCTTCAGTGATATAAAACGAAATTAAATTCCTGCCATGCCTACATAATGTAGGCTAATACTAGGTTAGCGTTTACGATACATGCTGTCAATATTAGTTCGATGATTGAACTACTTCTCGATAAGATAATACGAAAACAAGCCTTGGCTTGTAATAGAGAATAAGAGAATAAGCGCTAACTCAGCACCTTGAACAAATTACACTTATTCACACCAAACCCTGAGTTAGCAGGCGGTATTCCACAACGAGGCAGGTTAGCCGTCAATGGGATTGCTTCCCTTTGTTTATTCAAGCAGTATTTGTTTTGTTTTTTTCATAAACCTTTCAATCCTGAGATAGTAGGATTATCTTGGCTTTAAGTAGCTGCCTGATTCTGGTGAGAATTTTTGTGGGTAGAAATTTGGAATTTAGAAATTTTGCCCGGACAGCGGCACGCAGCCTACTCTTTCATCGATTTTGAACTGCCAAGGGTTCTTTAACATACGCAGCGTACACACGGTATCTCTGAAATATGTTCGCCCTTATCCTAGAAGGCTAGATGTCGGGCTTCCCAACCCAGAGGAAGCCAGTGGGGCGTTGAGTCACTGAAAAAAATGTAGGTTTCAATCTTCGTATCCTTCCATCCCCCGATGCAGGACCCGCGAGTTGATCGCGGCCTCATCGTCGTGAGTTGTTTTCTCCATGAGCAGACGTCAAACCACAGAGCCATTGCATCCCCCTTCAAGCAGTATAAAACACGAACTGTAAAGAAGGAAACAATCACCTGTTCTCTTGTTAATGGAAACATGAGAAATGAAAATTGTTGAACAATTTACCATATGATGAACGTGTTGTTGTTGTTTTTTTCTCTCACCATGATTTTTTTTTTCTTTCCATGTTTCAAATAACAACAGCAATTTTTTTTCCTCTCCTTTTTTTGCAATGCTTGTTTTATATACTTTGTGTCGAGTAAAGGGCAGTAACTTAGCTTACGGAAGCAACAACATACAAACAAACAACACAACACAACAACAACAACCACAATAACAACCACAACACCAACAAAGCCCCGCATCATAGCAACACAGGAAACAAGCGCAGCAATAAATAAATTTTTAAAAAAGCCGCAATAAAAACAGAAAGACTGTGAAGAACCTGAAGAAGAGAAGACTATAAAAGCAGCCGGTTATATCAGTGATTAGAGCATTCTTAGGCTGGCAAACTTACATTTATGGGCGTTTTTGTACAGCTGAGATAACCACCACGACAGGAGGTTGGAAAGCTGAACAAAACCGTAACCCTGGCTCGCTTGCAATCAATGTGGACAACTTGCAGTACCGAGAATAAATCTCTGTTGTTGTTGTTGTTGTTGTTACATTATCGCACACGGAAAGCATCATTATGACACAAAATAGAGGCATTTTCGTTTGTTTCGCTTTGTTTTGTTATGTCTACTATCTAAAATAGGATGGGCAATTATTTAGGCACCTTATTATTCGTTAATTTTTGTATGAATAAAAGATAGGCAAAAAAACTAAATTGTCCTACCATATAGAGTCTGAATTTGCAATATGACCACTGAACAGTTTACGTCTGTCGTTCTACAAACATTCCGGCCTTGTGGCCAGTCACATTTATTGGATGTTGAATGGATTTTTTTTTTTTTTGGTCTTATTCTTCACTTTTTCTTTCTTTCTTCTTTCTTTCTGTCTTCTTTTTCTTTCTTTTTTTCTTTCTTTCTTTCTTTCTTTCTTTCGTTCTCTCTTCTTTCTTTCTCTCTTTTCTCTTTTTCTTTCATGTTTTTTTTGTCTGTCTTCTTTTCTATTTTCGAAGATTGGCACCCGAATAAATAACAGGTCAACAACTCACATCATTTGATATCTTCCTGGCCATAAACTGGAATTTCCCAAAGTATTGAACAAGATGCCACTTTCAGCTTCGCACTTGGCCCTAGATAAATTCTTTAACAATAAATCTGATACCATGCAAGTTAAGAGTGCTGAATACAGTACAAGTAAAAAGTAAACTGCTTCCTTTATCAACACTTTTCTTTTCCATACAATTTATGCTCCCTTAGCTCTTTACACAACAGTAACATAACAGTTCAAATACTTCCATTCTATAACCTATTTTGTAAACCTTTTTCTCTGATCCTCGACACCCCAGAAAAAAATAGAGACAGGTAGCCTGAGGATTGTTGGCCCAGTAATGAAATTATAAATTTTATACACTAACAAAATAAGACACTTTGTCAAAAGAAGAACTTCAAAACAATGTTTTCTACAGAGGAAGCAACTTAGCAACTCAAATTAATCAAGATATAAATATACTAAAATATATTGTCAATAGTAGCCCATTCGCTGTACAGGGTGTTTCATATTTGTCTCCTTCAGCCACAGAGGGTTAAAACGGCCTAGGTTGACTGCAGTATAGGTGATTGGCACTATCCCTTTTCATTCCTTCCCGGGCTAGACTTACTCAGAGAATTGCGATCACGCCCTGATGTGGAATCATAAGATCGATCTATTGGCATACCTGGGTATGTTTCATTATAACAAGTTATACTGGGCCCACTTTATGAACACTTTGCTTGTGTAAGAAGTATGGTGGGAAGTGGGGGGAGGGAAGGGGCGAGGGAGAAGATAGGATAGAATTCAGACCTATCTCACGCCTGACAGCTTATGTTGGAACATAGTTCGTGTTTCTATAAACCCCTTGTATTATACAACGACGTGCACGTTAACGCTTTGATCACGATGTACTAACATAAGATTTTGTTCACGATGTGCCAACAACAAGTTTATGAGAGTTGCAGATATTCATAAATACATGAATATTTTTACTACAAATCTTACGATTTTCACAAAAGAATGAATTAGGCTAAAACTACACAGATAAAAATGAGTAGACGTTCACCTCAATAGAGATAACAATACATTTAAAGCTGATGTTAGTCTAATTGTTGTTAATGTTATGCCAACAATCAACTATTGACAAGAAACTTAAATAGCGCACAGAGTTAGGGGAAAGACATGTCACAAAATAATGCATTTTTCACAGGTTAGGCAGAATAGATTGCATGTGCAATTGCCGCAGTACTAGTGAAGCTGAACGTTTGACGAAAGTCTCTTGATGAAAATCAACCCTGTTATATTTTGGACATACAATACCCTGGGCGTCACTGCGCAATATCATCCAGTCACTGATATTTTAACCCTAAAATTTTCAAGGGACCGATGTGGTCAAAGACTCGTTCGTCCTACTTATTACTGGGATATCTTGTCCAACAACATACAGAATAATACCACGGTACATGTACTTATATTATACTATCCTAAAAAGCCATAGAGATCCTGATGTACGGGCACTTCTTATTGACACTTCTACGGTTAAGAAGTATGTGTATGAGAGGGACGAGAACATGGAGCAATTAACGGTGTTTGTAGACTGTCGACATCAGGAGACTGGCCTTTGAAATAAGAGCCATGCAGGCTGAAAGTGTACAGCACATCATAGAGAGACCGAGAGGAACTTAAAATGATGATGATGATGGTAATGATGATGGTTATGATGATTTATTATTCACCCTGAAAAAGAACCAACCATGTTTGAAAAATTGGAACTTTATTGATTGCCTTCATAATTGTGGAATTTTTATCAAAATTTGAAATACCACTAGTCGACAGTTTTTGTGGTATGTTAAGACACACCAGAAAAACGACCATGTCGATAAGGATGATAATGATGATGATAAAGTTTGGTGAAAACAACATCTAATGATCTTACATAATTGAAAATCACCGAGTGCATTATATACAAAATGCGACAGGAAAAAGAGTGCCGTGAGGGCCAATATTCCCTCGGCATAGTCAGAGAAGAGCCTTTTACTGTTAAAATATTGCTCTACTACTGTGATGATTAATGAGCCATGACGGGTCTAATGCAAAGAACTACATTCATTGCTGTGATTTGAATCATCCGTTGAATGTGCATCTCCTTGTATCGGCGTACGTTCCTGTACAACACTCCTTAAGGTCGGCTACTTTTCAGACACACCAATATAAGAAAGCTGTTTCATGTACTTTGACGACGAAAGCTCATGGAATGTGTGCAAATATCTTAACAGGTGCCGTCATAATTGTGTTTTATAGCGAGCTCGTTCTATTCTGGTTTCCATTCTCTATTGAGTTTATAGGATGCAACTCTACGTTTCTCAATTATTAGGTTCAATGTTTCTTGATATGGCATATCAAATATTCTCTGTTGAGTTTTGGCATCATCGGTCGTAACAAAACTGGTGGACAAAAAGTGCCAAAAGAAGAGAAAGTGAACTATTTTCAACTATGCTACATACATGGAGTTTTATCGAGCACAAGGAGCGCAGATATCCAAAAACAGCATCGTCAAACAATGACACAAAATGAGTTACAGTTGATCATTTGGCAGAAGCAGAAAACAAAATATGTACTGTGCCAATTAAGCATTAAATCAACAAATATATATATATATATATAATTATGTATATAATTTAATGTTTAAACCACTAGAAAGACGACAATTTCATCACGGTTTAGCAATAAATAGAACCATTCCCTCGCTTATTCCCCCAAAATCCACTTCTCCTTAAAAAAAAAGGCACGATAAGTACAGACCCATTCCATGTCGATCCCCAAATGATTAGGGGATGAGGCACCATCAAGAACACATTACATACCAGTCCGGCCTCTGAGTTTTTCTGCAGGCAAAATGCTCTGAGCCAGCTATAAACAACTGGACTAGAGATACGCGGGAATCAATAATAGAACAAGGTCGTCGATCGATCGATCGATCGATCCATCGATCACCAATTGAATCGACAAATCCGCCTGGGTTAACTTTGGAAAATCCTGTTTCTTAATTTACATGGCTTACGAAATCCAACGTGGCAACTACAAGTTAAGACCTCTCATTTGGGGGGAATTTTTGTTAATCTTGTTCTGATGCTCGAAAATGCAAACTCAGCTGCAGTTTAAACGGGTAGTTTCCGAAATGGCAATGTTGACAAGGTGGGAACGGACTAGGGGAAGAAGGAAAGTTTGTTCCGCGTTCAGTTATATGGCCTATATCAGCATGTCAACTCCCGAGCAGTAAATCCCAATATTTCTTGGCCCAACCTTGAAAACAGATTAGCACGGATCGAGTAGTGAGAAAGGAAAAACCAGCAAAACAGTCACCGATAGGTCAAGCTATCCTCCCCCCTCCCTCCTTAACTCTTGATCCCCACCCCACTGAGACAATTCCCAGATCCTAGCCAAGATCCGCATGCGCCAGAAGATCTATTGGTAAGCCATATCATTATATGGCTTAAAACATTGTTTTCCATATCAAATTCATTTTATCTTTTGTCAACTTACAACAACTTTGGATAGCTTTCAAAATATTTTTCACTGCAGTACCATTCAAAAGCAGTGCTGTATTTCGATAACCAAACCGTATGACCTTGGCATAACATTGTTCATAGGTAAAATTTCGCATCCTGTTACCAGCTATATTGACAAAAGCCGAGATATCATTAACTGTTCGCCTTATCAGGCTTTTTTTTTTCTTTTTTCGTTTATCAACCATATCTCTTTTGGCTATAAAAATTATATTATGATTTTCTTCATTATCTTCGGTGAATTACATATTATAGATCGTGATGATTAGGTTACCCGTTTGGGCATGCGCACAGCCAGACAGGTGGCCTGTGCTCAAACGGCTTTCTTCATCTCATTAGGCCTGTATTATATTCCTGTTTTGCGATTCTTCCATTCACGCAGTCACGTCAACAATTCCAGAATGTTCTTTTTTCTTCTTTTTCTCTCTCATTCGCTCGTTCTTTCTTTCTTTCTTATTTTTTTTTTTGCTTTCTCTCTCTTTCTTTTTGTCTTTCTTTCTTTGTTTCCTCTTTTCTTTCTTTCTTTCTTTCTTTCTTTCTTTCTTTCTTTCTTTCGTTCTTTCTTCCCTTCTTTCTTTTCTCTTGTTTTTTCTTTTTTTTTTTCAATCAAGTAAATTCGATTATGATGTTTCACTATCTTATAACTCTTTTCATTCAACGAGATGATATTAAATTTTGAAACAGGCAAATAATCTGTTATAAAATTTTTATTTTATGACGTTTTTCTATAATATTCCATTTATTGCTCACACAATGACCCAGGCAGGGAGTTCCTGAATATGACATGTAGACTGGTTCACTGCTAACACCTGTAATCCTCAAAAGACGTCCATGCTGCCACTTATGACCTTTGCGGAGCTGATTAGTCATGACCCGGTGAACACAAACTGACCATGGAATTTCTGGCTGATCTGATTGTGAAATAAAACCACCTAAAAATATACACTGGCATTAGTCAAAATTCACTAAGTGTTTGTCAAATATTGTTTGAATTTAGTGCAGTTGGTTAGGCTAGTTATATAGATCTATTTGTGAACAAAAGCCAGGTAGTGAATTCTAAAAAATAGACCTACATCTTTATTACGCCGTAAGCAAATCTGTTATACTCTATAAGTCGAAGTAAAATGGCCTAAATGAAACTGCCACATGATACTACTTCTCTGCTGAATTAATTGCAAAACAATGCCCCTCAAAGTACATTGGTATCAGTTTACTTTAAGTCAAGATTTACCTAATTTAGCTAAATATATTTCGATCTGTGAGCAAATTAACTCATCATCCTCTAATCCATGCAAAGCATAGATCCCCTTCAAATTGTCTTTAAGATCTCCTGAACTGTACTTCTATTCGACTCCCTGTTAAGGTAGTTGTGTCTTTTTGTTCTCAGCTGGGCTATCGCCACTAAAATCCACATATTATATTTATTCCGAAATACATCCTTATTACGCCGTATACAAATCTACTTTAAATCGAAATCAATAACGCATAAAACTATCCAGTAGTCACTATATGATCTTGCAGTACCCACTGATCGATTATTGCGAAATATTGAACTGTATAATATTTCCAACTGCCAACAGCATAGGCTTATTATTGTTCCTTCGGGCCCAAATCTACTGTGGTGAAACGATAAAAACGCTGTTATTACCGTACTTCTAAAAATATACATTGTTATTACGGAATAAATCCAGATCTACATAGGAAGGGCGGGGGTGTGCGGGAGGAGGGAGGGGGGGACAACGAGATCGTTATAAATATATGCGATCATTACAGATTCTGCAAAGTTACTATGAATAGAAAGACAGGTACAATTCCTTTCTTTCTTTCTTTCTTTCTTTCTTTCTTGTTCCAGAATACAGTAACGTAATAGTGTTCTTAAATTTATTACAAATGGAAAAATTAATATCAACCGTTCTGTTGAAATTCTACACCGTCATATCATTACGAAAAACTGAAATCTACAGTGGAAGTAGGTCTAAATAAAAGATTATCATTATTGGAGCTAAAGGATTTTACTGTGTTGTACACGTCAATCTTAAACTCTTTCAATACTGGGAATAAAGAAAACAGATAAATGAATCAAAAGATTTTTTTTTTCTATGGTGGAATATTGCTTTTCTTTGAATCGGATGGAAAGAATTTAGAACGATCACAAATTTAGTCTTTCGTTTTATCTGCTCTTATGGGATTGGAAAGAGCTAGAACTTAACCATCTTATCTTTGAGCATTTTTGCACTCGCCCACAGAGCATGATATTCAATGTGGCTTCAACATGGTTGTCTCGACAATACAATAGCCGTATTAATATCAACGACCTAATAACCCTAAAGAGAAAATTACCTCCATGACAAGGATTACAACAACCAAAATAACAACTACAAAAGCAACATCCACGACGACAACATCATCAACACCAATAATTACAACAACAGATAGGCAACCACTATTGCTATTATAGATAGCCAAACTAGCACTGGCATAAAGTTAAAGGTGGGATGCAACTGAAAAATAACATTATCATGCGCAACTTCTCTCAATCACTCAAAAAAAAAATCAGATAAGCGAAGAAACTAAAGTCACAGAATGTACGGTCCTGACAGTTTTCCTTGATATTACCGATCATTGATTTTGTTGTAAACAGCCAATTTCATTGGTAAAATTTCATTTATTAGCGTGTCCTGTAACTGGGTCACCTAAAATCAGGAGAATTTTTAGCCGATGGACGGATGTACGAGATAACCTCCATCAGGAGGTTGAAAGACGTATATAGACCGGATGGATGTTTTAAACGTGAGTTCTATCCAAGTATGCCACGACCAAAAATAGGTTACTGTGTTGGTATCAGAGGATGAGATTAAAAAGCTTCCAAGTTTTATTGCGAGAGAGAGCGACCGTATCGAAAAATACCATAAAATGTATGGATCAGAAGACAAAGACAGTGACTGACCGAGGTCACAAGAACAAAGACAGTGGTGGAATGACGGACAGCATAACCATAAGGCTCATTCCGTGGTTATATAAGCGTTCACAGCGGTTGCCAAACGACCTCTTGATCTAAGTCTATAGCTCTGTTATAATGAGCAAATCCAACACACGGGTTTAGTATATACTCGTTCGTACCCTTTGGTAGCCTACATCGTAGCTTCTTCATCTTAATATAGTCTGATGGAGGCGCTAAGGCGTTTGTGGTTGAGTAAAAACGTCCCAGGTTCGAATTCTACTGGCGAATGAAAAAGATTTAGCACCTACTGTCTTTGTTTTCACTAACTTAACGGTCTCTTGATTTCTTGGGGAGGGGAGCCAGATGTCGGCCCTTCTGGGACAATGGCAGATATATTTTGGAGGTCCCATTTCATTATGTAGGTTACGCACACTTAACAATTAAAAATGGAATGAAGAGTAGGCGGAGTCGTCACTGTCCGGGCAACATTTCCAAATTCCAAATTTCTACCGAAACATTTTCTTCTGACCAAAGTGGGCGCGCACTTATAACCCAGATAATCTCATTTTCTTTGGATTAAAAAGCTGTACGAAAACAAACAATAAAATAACCCTGTCCTTCTTGTGTGGATTATAAGTAACCCACAGTTATAGCAAATCCCTCTTATAGTAAGATCTTGATAAAATCATCTGTGAGATGATCAACTCCTGATATGGAAGAACACTGAAACTTGCGCAAGATCAGAACGGATGGATGAATATTGTCCGATTGTTACAGAGATGTCCCCACAGACCCATGAGACAAATAACCTTGCCAAATATAACACAAAACTTATTACCAGAGCTAATATGAAAACACATCATATCTGACGTGGTTACCATAAAGAGGCTGAATGTAGAACTAATTCCAAAAACAGTCGAAACATTAACCAAATAGCCCATTAACCACACACGCCAAATTATGGTGAAAAAATGTGAGTTCGTTGACCAGCCCCTTCTGTAAATATAGCTATCTTGGGCACAGGCAGTGCTTATCGCTATATACTTGGTTACTGTGACATTCCGAACTTAAAGCTGTTTCACAAAGGAGCGGACAATAAAACCCAATAAGTGTCCCAGACACTTAATAAGTTCCATAATGGTCAGCGAGACTCGAATTCGCTGACTTACTATTACAGTAACCACAGTTACCCTGAATCTAATCATTAGAATTTACTTATCATTACTGACATGGTTGGAGTATTCTAATGATTCTAGAACTCTCCCCTCAAAAAGAACGAATAGCACAATCAAAATACATGTAAGTGCTAAGAAAACTAAGTAAGAGAATTTTTTACTAATCAAGTTACCAGTAAGATATGAGTTCACCTACTTACTTCCATTGTAACCACAGCAATCCTGAGCATAATCATTTCACATTTCTATTTACTTAGAAAGTAGAACACATTGAATCTCGAAACATTAAAAAAAAAATATATATATATATAACCGATAAGATCATCCAAGTATTTGTGTCCAGAACACTAATCAAATTGCGTTAGGCATGTGACGAGTCGGTGGATTCTTCAATTCGCAGACAATTACTCGAATCCTGAACATAATCATTACCGGTACTTACGTGGTCAGTGTAACATATCGACTCTAGCAGGCCTCAGGAAAAAAATTAACACCTAACGTTACTGAGAGCCATAGCCAAGTAACCATGTTATGTGATAGATCTCATCCTTATGAGGTCGCAATGGCATGACGGTTAATTTGCATCTAAATACGCATTTTATAAGGCAAAAAATATAGCTTTCGTCTATGGCTACTTACGGGATTGGTCTTACATATCGACGTTAAAACTCCCCACAGAAGAATGGAGACCTAAATGGTGTCGAGGACGACAGTCTTATGCCACTCGCCCAGGAGACTCTCCGGAATCGTGACCGTATCGTTCTCTGGCAGTACTGTGTGTTGTAAAGCTAAGCTAGTACTGGCCATGGTTAGCGTGCATTATTCACGCACTAACAGTAACACGGGGAGGTCATTGATTTTTATGCGATCATAACAAACTCAGCTGAACTGTGGAACTCTTGACCAGAGAATGGCAGCGGTAGTTCATACTTGGACAGCTTCGTATTGGAACCTACATTTAGAGTCTAAGAGCTACAGCAATGGACCGGACGGGTGATAGATAGATAAATAAATAGATAGATAGATAGATAGATAGATAGATAGATAGATAGATAGATAGATAGATAGATAG